>CAUZXS010000260.1:0-55000 GCA_963585895.1 Sepioteuthis lessoniana | reverse complement strand
CAATATGTCTACTCTTCTATGCAAAATATTTTTCAGGAATCAAATTTTTTATAATCATTGTCTTCAACTTTTTTGTTTTTAACATAATCTTTTGGCATACAAATTCTTCAGCCTCTGAGTAAGGTTGTATTTACCCAACACCTCCACCACATAGGATAGATTACATTGTCAATGCTTATGTGGAGCACAGCAGGTTTGAATTCAGGGTTTTCCTTCTCCAAGACTGGCTGACATAGATTATTAAACAAAGGTTCTTTGAATATGTGTACATGTTATATATATATATATATATATATATATAAATTTCGCATTTTTGTTTGGCGCGTAATTTAATTCGACCGTTAGGGTCGACGCATAATTTCACCCAATCAGGATGACTTATCCTATTCAACCCGACCATCTTTCTGGGCAGCACAAATTGGGGAAGCCATCAAACACCTTTTTTGGCTGAACAACTTCGTTCAATAGCAGCAGCAGCAGCATGGACACAATGAGGGAAGCTATCTAATTTATGGACCCCTGGCATCTATTTCTCTTAGACCAAGGGTTTCCAGTTGAATATGAATTAGATAAATTCAATACGCTATATACAGGAACAACTTTACGTCACCCCCAAAATTGGCTATGTTGACTGCGATGCAGAATCTCGCTCCAACGCCTAGCTACTTCTTCACTGGGCAACATTTTCTGGAGACATTCACACTTCTTCCCGAAACAACCAGAACCACAAACTCACGGTGACTTCAACGTTTCTCTCCTCAAACAGCAAACACGACTTTTGCTACACTATGGCGAACATATCTCCCTCGCACATCCAACAATACCTTAACTTAACAATGCACTTTTCGCTCAGGCATTTAGCTGCTAAAATGCTTTCTCAACTCTATCATATTTTCATTTCGTTTCCTTACTTCTTTTCTTCCTACAAGACTTGCAGCATAAACGTAAACCCTTTATTCCATGCTGCCATTAAAAATCCTCATAAAAAAACATTTCGACATCTTGGAACTTCTCTTCTTTATATACCTTTTACCCATAGCGAGGAAGTAACGTAACACCAACATAACCAACACGTGCAAGAATACATTTCTCGCTAAAAATGGTAACAAACATTCCTATCGCTATATATATATATATATATATATATATATATATATGTTTCCATACAATGAGGGAAGATTACTAGCCTATGGTCTCCCCAAAGAAACTGTTAAAGCTAATAATCACTCACTTGATGGAGACACAGACTTCTTCAACATTGTCACTGAATGTTTGTAAGGATGTAATATAATGGCCGAGGGATTTCGGTTCATGCCTTTGGGTTTAGTTAGGCTGGGAACCTTTTGGCTCATCACATGGGTTAGTTAGGTGCAACATTGATGCAGGTGTTAACGCGGGCGCACGCAGAGCGGACGTGTCAATCAGAGATGTCACAATAGCCCGAGAAGAGAAATGGGTGACGGAGTGCGAATGACGTCATGCACCAGAAGCGCGCAGAGGATTTTGGGAATTTGAAGAAAGTTAAGAGAGTTGAAGCTAGACGCCGAACGAGGAGGTTCGACTTTTGGGGCTCGCTGAGGCGAGACGAATTTGCGCACCATGGGTACCGCACGAGATAGGGGCTAGATGAAAAAGCCAGCATAAAAAGATTGTGTCTCTCTCCTTATGTCGAAACCTTTAACTCAAAAGTAATAAAAAGCTTTCGTATCTGAACCAAGAAGTCGTTACGTGTTTTCCAATTTCGAGATTCCTATGTTCTTTATGTATACATGTTATCTAAATGAGTTATGGACAATCGATGTACATTTCGCAAATAGCCATATCATGGCTATGGTACAAGGAGATACATTAGCATCATATTTGTTTATAATCTGCTTACATTATGTATTTTGAATATCAGTAGACCAAATAAAAGAAAATTACTTTCAACTAAAAAACTCAAGAACCAGATGATATCCTGCAGACGCAGGCTGCATAGATAATCTAGTGCTTTAAGTGATAGGCCTCTAGAATTAGTAGATGAGTTCACATACCTTGGTAGCAATATCTCATCTACTGAAAGTCAACACATGCCTAGCAAAAGCATGGACTGCTATCAACAGGTTATCGATCATATGGAAGTTTACTTTATCTAATAAAATAAAACAATTTTTTCCCAGCTGTAGCTATGTCAATACTACTCTATGGATGCACCACATGGACACAAACAAAATGGGTGAAGAAAAGGTTAGATGGGAACTATACAATAATGCTATTTTGAACAAATCCTGGAAGCAATACCCCACAAAACAGCAGCTGTACAGCCACTTACATCTCATCTCAAAAACCACCTAAGTAAGACAAACAAAACCTGCCGGGCACTGTAGAAGCAAGCATGAACTCATAAGAAATGTTCTTCTATGAACTTCTACACATGGAAGTGCCAGTGTTGGCAGACCAGCAATGACTTATTTATATCAGGTCATATATATTTTTATAGAAAAAGAAAAAGAAAAAATTCACTTCCTTGGTGTCATTATAAATTTATTGCTGGTCATGAGGACCATCATCAAATGTAACTAGAAAAAATATTTTTATAAGGGTGTTCTTATATATATATATATATATATTGAAAGGCATATATTTAGGCATCAAGCAAGTTTTGTTAAAGATGATGAAATTCTGTTTGTTTATTATTTTTAATTTTATTTTTTTAAGACTCCTTGTTATTTTTCTAGTGTCAGGATCTTGGGCAGAAGATATGGAACAATTCCTTTACTATCTAGACACTAAAAGAAATAACAAGGAGTCTTGAAAAAATAGAATTAAAAATAATTAACAAACAATGTTCCATAGTCTTTGACAAAACTTGCTTGAATATATATATATATATATATATATATATATATATATATATATATATATATATATATATATATTGGCTTGGTTTGCTTTTATGGCATATTAATCCTTGTGGAATATTTAAAGCGAAATCCTGCTCATGCATATATATGATTTGTAATAGAATACTTTGTAGATAACATTTTTAAACAAGCCAGAACTCATTTGTTTGCACACAGTTAAATGGTTTCAAGTATTGTTGACCAACACTAATAGTTAATCATGTTTTTTGCTCACAGTTAAAAGATTAAGTATTGCTAAACAAATGATTCTAAATGGTTTCAAGTATTGTAATCAATTACTAATAATTCTATTTGTATACAGTTAAATGGTTTCATGTATTGCCATTTATTGTTGGCAGACATTTAAATAATTTCAAGTGTTGTTATTTAGCATTAGTAATTCTATTTAATATTAATCATAATCTCTAGTAAAAAATTGAACAGCTCTATTTGACCCATAGATGGGACCCTAACAGGTGCTACCACTCCTGGTCAGAGAAGACCTATAAGTAATGGTAATGAAGTGGTACTCCACACTCCTCAAAGGTCCAGAACAGAATACAAATTCTCCCACTCAGATTCTAAAATCAAGTAATCTTTTTTTTAGGTGTTCAATTGATTGTTACTAACCCAGACAGCCCATGAAAAAATAGATGAATTTGGAGGGTGATAAAAAAAAACCCTGGCTGAATAAAAGATACAGAACCTAATGGATTCTAAATGAATTTTATGATAGCCAGAGACTCAACCAATCTAAGGGAGGGTGGGTAATAAAGTTCACCCAGTGAGGAGAGTTGAGAATTTGACACTTGCCATGGGTGGGTCATAGTCTCTAGTGATTTAGATGAAAAGGTTCAGTCAGAGAGTGTGTTAAAGGGAGCAACTGACAAAAGGCCAGAGAAACTGATATGACTTGAGACACTGCCAAGCACAACAGATACCAGACAAAGACAGAACAATAACAATCATGGAAAGATTCAGGTGAAACTCAGACTTTTGAAGAAATCAAAACAGTTACTGGTAAAGAGACACAGGCTAACAGCAGTTGTTGACGATTCAACAGTAAAATTAGAAAAATTAACACTACTCACAACAACTTCAAGCCATGATTCTCCTAACAAATTAGGAAAAAACAAAATAAACACCTTGACTCCAAATCAACTTGGTCATATGTTGATTATTAAAACTGTAACCAATAGGCAATCATGTACACAGCCTGGACCAAAAACAATGTGATGATCCAGGTTAAGAAGAAAAAGAAATACCCAACCCAATCTTGAACTCTTCCCTGTCAATGGTTGATTTCACAAGAGATAAGAGCCTTTCCATGGGTTTCTTTGTATCTCTTTCATGGTTTTCCTCTTACATTTTCACAGTTGGAAAGCTCTCTGAAAAGTATAATCTTTAGTTTGGTTTGGTTTGTTTTGGTTTTATGGCATATCAACTATTGTAGGTTATTTAGTGCCAAATCCATTTTTATACGTATAAACAGTTCTATTTCAAATTATTCAGTTTAGTATAAGTATAGTTTTTGTTTGCACACAGTTAATGTCAAAACTGTTCTATTTCAAAAAATTCAGTTTAGCATAAGTACACAGTTTAGTTCTATTTAACCCATAGATATGACCCTATCAGGTGCAACCACTCCAGGCCAGAGTAGACCTGGGAGCAATGGCAATGAAGGGGTACTCAACATTCCCCAAAGCTCCAGCATTACTAGAATCTCACCATCAGATTGTTTAGTGTCATATCCAAGACACTCATTCGGGGAGTCATCCCGCTGAAGAGATGCAGTCAGTGTATTCTGCAGCTCCAGCTGACTGGGCCATGGAAGGTGAAAGGTGGTGGTCTTCTATTCTGGTAAGATCACCAACCTGGCAGAGCCACATTTTGAGTAACATTGTCTTGATACTAGTCATTTTGGTTGTTTTGAGGACTTTGATATTTGTTCAGTTGATGTTGAAGATGATGTTGAGGCAGTGTTGAGGGAATCATTCAAGGAGGTGGATGATGTGGCCTCAATAAATCACCCCGGTTTCTGTGCCATTCAGGAGAGTTGTCAGAATTATTGCTTTGATGTCCTTTCTGATGTTGTTGCAGTTCTACATGCACTTGTATGGGATATACTATTTAGTCAGTTGTTCATCTCTTTTTAATACTAGCATCAGAAAATATCATATTTGTCAGGTATGAGATTTTTTTTACTGTTTCTAGTTTTTTTCTGGTCAATGGAGATAGTAGGAGGATGGTAGCTGTTTTATAGCACCTGCTGGTGGAAGACCTCAATCTTCCTGGCACTCACTGAAAAACCAAAATATGAGAAATAAGGGAAATGTCATCAGTAAAAAGTAGACCTTAGAGAAGCTGGTTCCAATGTCTTAGAGGGGGATTGTCATTACCTTAGTTTAAAGAGGCTACTATTTGTGTGAAAACAGACATATACACAATCCTTGTCACCCACATCTTTTGTTGCCTATATCAACATCATGCCAAAGAACATGGAGAATGGGATGAGGGTAATTAGACAAATAGATAGATAGATAGATAGAGAGGGGGGTAGAGAGACAAACAGATAGACAGACAGACTGAGAAATAGCTTTTGGTTTTATGTCCAAAGATTTATGAAGGCATTCCTTGATTGTTGTAGGTGTGCTGGAGGCTGATAAGGCCAATGTGAGATAGACATGACTTGCTAAATTGGCTGCTGAAGATCTGAAAAATTCTTAGTTGCATTATAGCATTGGAGGGTTTTGTCATGCAGCCTCTTTTCCTTTGCTTTCTTTCTTTGTTTGTCTGTTCACTTTGACAATGGTTTGCTACCAACAACTTCAGTTGTTCACCATCAGAATGAGAAATGCTTGTGATATGTAACTAACTATACCTGACCAGACCAAGCTAATTTTTATGGTGCTAGATGATCATTGTGAGAAACTTCAGGGACAACCCAGGTTTTTCTGGATTTTACAAGTTCCAATCCTACTCACTCAGCCAAATGCTCAAGTCAACAAACATGGCATACTACCATTTGTTTTGTTTCTATCTGTGGTTCTGCATTCAGCAAAAATATCACCAAGACTCTCTGAGAGATTGTTATCAGAAATAGTAAGAACAAGTCTATTTAGCAGAATGCTGGAAAGATTTCTCCTTGCAATTGAGAGCAGAGTTATTCTTTGGTGGTTTAAGCAGTCTCACTTTCCTACTATGTTTTTATAAATGGCGATGATAAGTGAATCTCTGAAGTTTTGTTGAATTTTACCATTCTCCCACTTGCAGAAAAGAAACTCAGAGTTTTCTGTGGAATATATAGCTGCCATACTTCTATACTTCAAGAGGGGTGCTATTGATGCCAGCTTCTTTTCAATTTCCCACAGATCTTTTTGATTTCTATTTTGTTCAGTTCCACTTTGATTGGTTTGCATTCAATCTAGTTGAGGGCAGTCTCTTATTATAAGCAACTGAAGAAGGAGCAGAAGTTTTTGGATCTGTGATTCAGTACTGAATCCTTGTTGGTGAGTCATTCTATTCCACTTGCTTTAGAGTCGGGGGGGGGTCTAAATCTGGTATGTGGGACTGTACACCACTTTTAGGGATTGGTATAAACTACTATATTTATACAAATAGCATAGAGCTGGATTCTGTCTACAAAATTTGCTCACTACTTATTCTGAATGGTGCAGATCTTTTACTGCAGAGTAGTGCATCACATGGAAAGTTTCCTTCTTAAGTACACAAGTTGGTTTTGAATGAATAGTAAATGAGTAATACTGGAGTAACAAACTCAAAGCTGACTTTTGTAAGCAAGGACTATGATAAACTGTAGTGAATTTACAAGATAATGGGTTTTTAACAATTCACTAGTTTGGTCAGTTAACTGATGTGTGGTCAAAAACTTGATTTTAATGTCCTAAATCTCAAGATGAAGGCAGGCAAAATAGTACTCAAACAACCCTTTTGAGTTAGCCAAAATCAGCATTTTATATTGAGATTTCTGACAAAGAAACCTAAAAAAAATAACATAGGGGTGGCAATAAGCAATGACCCAGAAGTCTTCAAATTTGAGTCTTTTTAGTGATCTTCTGGGATTTTGTAACCTATTGAAATTTTACATAGTCTACTAAAAGAAGAGGTAAGCTCTTTTAATTTGAAGATGAAAAAAGGGTCCTTTCTTTAAGAATTTCAACGACTGGGTGATTAGACATTTCTTTTTTAGATTAAAAAAAAGAAACATTAACAAACTTTACATATTTCTCATTCTTTCTCAATGATATGTTGAGGAAACAGTAGCTTCTTCACTTCTCTATTAAACCTTAAATAAAATTTAAGAACCACTTTCCTCAAAGAAGCACAAAGCAAGCCTCTATGACTAAATACACCATGTTAGATGTTTGAAAAGTTTGAATTAAATTAATATGCAATTCTATTCAAAAGTTGATGAGATTTGAATATACTAATCACTTTTTCCTTTTTGTCAAGTTACTTAGTATTCCCCATGTTTTGTTGGACATTTCACACATCTTTTGAAATCACTTCACTTAGAAATAGCACACATTATTTTCTTGTAATGTTGTTCTTCAAATAAGTAATTTTGTATAATCTGAATCTTTCAAGTAACAGTTTGTATATATACAGTTTTAATACTGAAATGCATATGAAATTATGCCATGAATATTTACTATGTTCTAAAATTCATGCATAAATACACTAGAAATGAATCTAAAAACAATATATGCCACTGAAGTAATCACAGTCAACAAATGAGTCTGCTTTAATAAATATAAGATTAGTATTCAAAATTATTTCCTGCATTAACTAGGATAGGAGATTATAAATATATAATGAGTCATTACCAGGATGATTAAATAACCAACATGATTATAGATACATTATAAAACCTCTAATAAATATGTTTCTATCAATTCACTGCCTCTATTAGATAGATAGATAGATAGATAGATAGATAGATAGATAGATAGATAGATAGATGCATGAATTTATGCATACATATATAGAATATTAACACACATACATACATACATACATACATAGAATATTTAGACAAGCAGATAGATAGATGAATAGATAGATACATACTTACATCCATACATATGTAGAATATTAACATACATACATACATACGTACGTACATACATACATAGAATATTCAGTCAGACAAACAGATAGATAGATAGATGCATGAATGCATACATATAGAACATTAACATACATACATACATACATACATACATACATAAAGGTAAGTAAAGTTGGTGACCTAGTCGAGGGTGACCTGAAGGCTCCCTTTTCAATAGCTACAACACAATGGTGTAGGGCAGGGCACTACTCCATTCCCTGGATTGCTCAACTTTACAATTGATCCTTACCTTATAGTGCTGAGTGTTAAACAAGGCGGCCTCAAGTACCATTTTTTGAGTCTTTGGTATGACTCGACCAGGGATTGAACCCCGGTCTCCGGGACCATTGGCACACACTCTACTTATTAGGTCAATGGCCCGGTTACATACATACATACATAAAGTATTCAATAGATACATACATACTTATATATATACATAGAATATAAACAAATTAAGACAAACAGACAGGTAGATAGATAAACAGACAGACAAATACATACATACATACATACATACATAGAATATTAATAGATTAAGATAGATAGATAGATTGTTGAAAAGATTATTTTTTATTGATATTAGATTGCTGCCTCATTTCAGAATAAAACCAGTTTGTTTTGTAATATATGTATTTGATTCCTAAAGCATAGTGACTAATATGCTGGACTGTGACGTTTTTGTGAGTTCAAACTTTAATCAAGCTAGTACATTCACTTTCAGATAAATACCCTCAGGAAAGATATGAACCGCCTTATTCTCCCCAGCTATGAGTTAAGTAGTACTATCACCGTTTTTTTTTTTTTTTTATGTAAGGATGGTTTTCAAATTAAATAATTACAAAAGTTGATATGCTATTATACAAAAAAGTCACACCAAAACAAAACCAAAAATCATTGTTTTGAGGGATTAAATGAGGTTTTGGCAGGGTTAGCAATATGATCCAATAGTTCTTTCTATAAATTTCTTTTATTTTGATATTATACTATTTCTGCTAATGTGATAAAAAATCACTCCATTGATTGGTTGGTTGGTTGTTTTGTTTTACTGCATATCAACCCTTTTAAGGTCATTTAATGCTGGAATAAATTTCAAATAATTCAGTTTAGTATAAGTACACAGTTTAAATGTTAAAAACACTTCAGTTAAATGTCAAAAAAGTTATGTTTCAAACAATTCAGTTTAGTATAAGAATAGTTTTTTTGTTTACATACAGTTAAATGTAAAAAAGTTCTATTTCAAACAATTCAGTTTAGTATAAGTACACAGTTTAAATGTTTAAAATAGTTCTATTTCAAGCAATTCAGTGTAGCATAAGTTTAATTTTATTTGACCCAATGAAAGAACCTTATCAGGTGCTACCACTCCAGGCTAAAGTTGACCTGGGAGTGATGGCAATAAAGGGGCACCTTGCATTCCCAAACCTCCAGTATTACTAGAACTTCACCCTCGGATTGTTTAGTGTCATACCAGGATACTCGTTGGGTGAGTTTTACCCCTCGGCAAAGATGCAGTAATGTATTCTACCGGCCCAGCTGAATAGACATTGCAACATAGAATTTCATAAAGTAGTTGAAAGATTTAGTGACATTATAAGGTCTTCCGACTTTAGGTACACATATAAGGTCCAATCATGCATATGTGTGTAGGTGTGAGCATGTCTATACAGATACATAGTATAGGAATAGATATGGTAACAAGCGTATTTGTATGGGATTGTGTGGTCATAGGCATAGTGTATATGTATGTTTATACTATAAAAAATTATTTCTAACAATAAAACAAAACTGACCATGTGAGGCACATTAACTATAATTTTGGCACTTTCAGAGTGGAAAAGGGAGAAGTGGGTCTAGATAATAAGACACCAAGGGCTGCCCCACCATTTCCAACAACAACTATTCCAAAACTTTAATGCCAGCCTGTGAAACAGGGAAAGATAGCCAGCAGGAAGTTATTTGTCACTTTCTCCTTTAACCAATAAAAAGTAACTAAATTGGCAACAAGTTATCTGGCTAGGCGGGGGAATCCAACTGAAAGTCAATTTAACAGAAAACTAACTTACATTCAACTGAACAACAAAACCCAAGAATTTGACTAAAAGTCAACTTAACAGAAAACTGTAGGAGGACATGTTATTTGATTGTTATGTTTAGTCCCCCAAAATTTAATGTTGAAGTTTTATATAGTGTTACAGTTTAGTAGTACGTTTAGAAAAAGGTAGAATAGGCACACGAATAAAACAAATGAATGATGATATGAAACAAATGAGTAAAGGATATGAAACGGCACGGACAAAAGTGTCACGTGATAGCCCACGGAGACGATAGAAATAAGATTAATACTATCCTCCCGTTGGAATGAACAGTGGCGACCCGTCAAAAAAGTGACCGTTAAGGAAGAATGTAGGTCACAGAGGGGATATCAACAGGTGTTGGTACTTAGTAACCTCAGGTCGCCGGACACCAAGGGGGAGAAGAGAGAAGCCAAATGATTGGCTGGGACCCCAAAACGGAAGTGGGGACTCCTTCCCCTCAGCGGAAGTAAATAATAAGAAAGTTAGTTTTTGAGCAGGGCTCAAGGCAGACAGACCCATAGCCATTTACTCCGGGTTGAAGACAAAAGAATAACTGAGACACAAGGGACCCCAGGTTCTTCAAGCCAGTGTAAAAAAATAGAATAAAGTCTATTAGCCCGTGAAAAAAGAAAGATTCTCCAGTGGAACCCCGTCAAAAAATAAGATAAGTAACTTTGGGGCTATTTCTCCTTTATACCCAAATTTTGTATACCACTCTCTCTCTCTCTCTCTCTCTCTCTCAATTTGAAGAAAAACAAAAGTCAAGAAAAGACATTTATATTCGTGGACTGTCCAATTATTATATGTTTTTGACACTTTGAAAGTGTATATAACTGTAGTAAAGGAATCATATATTTTTATGTTACCACGTGGTCTATGTTGTTACTTCATGCTTCCTTTTCAGCTTCTATTCGCCTTATGTTATCTTGCTTAGAATTGTCCTATTAATTCCTTAACAATATCACACGGGAAACCGGAGTTGCCGACTACTACAAATTAATATTATTACGACTGACACCTATAGGTCCATATCTTCTGTTGTCTAGGGGAAGAAGTTTAGCGACCTGGTGGGTGTGTGGATAGTGTGAAATTTGGAACCCCTTGCCAGCGGCGGTCAGTCTGGCCCTAAATTAATCCCTCACATAATATGCCAGTTCTTATATGCCTGAGAGAAAAACTCTGAACGAGGACTTATTCTATAGGGGATCAAGTGCCAACCTGCCCCGTCTTTACACGTGCAAAAATAAAGTCCCGTTTTGGGATTTTAGTCAATTTGCCGTCACATTCAAAACAAGGCGACAAACAAAACAAATTTTTACTCATAACAAAATATGCATTGATACAAAAATATTGCTAATTCTAAATTGTTAGTAAAATAGTCGTGTGTGTGTGTGTGTGTGTGTGTGTAACTAACACAACAAAACTACAGAAACGGTTAAATAATGAAAGCGTCCTATTAAGGTTGATTACATATTTAAAATGTCTATTTCTTCTTGTGGTTCGAAACAGTCGGTCTTTCTGGGGCTGGAAAAAGTTTCTTAGTCATAGTGTTTTGAAGAAATGAATGTCTGCTAGACTTATCCATTTTTTTGGCTTTTTACTTCTGTTGGTGAATAAGAAGAGTGTCACCTGGAGAGAGCGTGTCAGCGCTGCAATGGAAATTGGGAAAAAGAGAAAGAGTGTTTGAAGACGACGTATTTATAGAAAATACGTGTCTTGGAATCAGCTCCAAAAAACGCGGGACGAAATTTAAACGCGGACGTAGTTTTAAGCAGGTCACGTGGTTCTCCTGGCCAATGAATATGTGTCCGTCCGCCATCTTTGTTGTGGGAAAAAGTGGCATACCGCCCAAATTAAATTATAGGAGTGTAAAGTCCTATAAAACTCAATTAAAATTAAACAAAAGCTGAAAATTCAACAAAACCACAAAGACTACAAAAAATTCAAAGAACTTTGCTTAACAGACACTCTCTAACAGATAAGTTCTGTAGAAGAAAAATGGCCGCTCTAACATCGTGTTAAGAACTCACGATCTCGGACTCTCACGAGACTAACGAGAAAGACGGGGAAGCGTTCGTAGCGAACTCTAGCATTATGGTCGGCGACATATTGTAAAAAGTAAAAAAGACAAAAGTTCTGGATCAAGCCTTCTGTGAAGCGACCCCTAATTACTACAAGTTCCAGCAGATTTACAACACTTTGTTCTTTCTATTTTTTCTTTCCTTTTCTTTTGTTTCCTTTATATAAAATCTGTTTTCAAAAATGTTGTCGTCTGTATTATCTTTTTGAATCAGTTTCTGAACTACAAAATTGTGGAACATACTGTTTAAAATTACCCACTAAAGCTCCCATAAAGATATTTTTCCAATATATTGAAAATTTGGTAATTTACCCATATATTGCGGAATTTTTTATTGATATTTTCCTTTAGTACATAGATGTGTGTGCATAGTTGTATCAAAAGTATAGTTAAACAATTTTAAGGTGGTATGCAGATTTCAATGAATAATGAAATATAAAGAAAAGGATTTATGGATAGGAGTGAAAGGGCAATTTTTCTATTATCCACAATAAAATGAAGACTTCCGTGATAATACAGTCACAGATCAGCAGACAAGGATCTCATTTTTTAAAGGTATTTTGATTCTGGAAGGTCAGTGCAGGTAGGGTGGTTTTCTTTTCTAGAAGGTGGGGATCCATATATTCAAGGGAGCTTTCAGGAGTAAGACACAGTAGTGACACACAGTAGTGGCAGCTGAGTTGAGTTCAGACTGGAGTCCCTCTCCTGCCCACTGTCTGCTATAGTTAGTTTCAAGAAGAGTCGTATCCAGTAGCAGTTCAATTCAAGACTTTACTCATTTAGACTGAATATTTATTGCTGCCTCCCACCAGACAAAATCTTTTTTATAGTAGGGTTTTTTTTAGAGAAAGGGAAGGCCAGGCCTTGACTCCTGCTCTGCTAAACTAAATTGGTTATAGGCTCACTGGGTACAATGTTAGCAAG
This sequence comes from Sepioteuthis lessoniana, assembly GCA_963585895.1. NCBI lineage: Eukaryota > Metazoa > Mollusca > Cephalopoda > Myopsida > Loliginidae > Sepioteuthis > Sepioteuthis lessoniana. The sequence goes on along the minus strand of CAUZXS010000260.1, from coordinate 41,905 downwards.
ATGATCCTGTTGGGACTTGGACACATTAAGTGCAATGTGAGTCCGGTGGCATGTACGCCAGCTTGAACTAGATCCAAAGGTTTAGTGCTATGCTGTGCAGTCAATGAGTGTTCGCCCACCCGAAGATGGCCGAGCAGAAGCCGGAGGGGGTGGCAGGCATTCGGCCTCGAAACTATCATTGACCTTGAACCCCATCCGACATAAATGCCAGACGGTCCAGTATAGTGAGCACGAATGCCTGTCATGCCCGTTACTGACTCACTTAGACTGAAGAGCAAAGTGTTACCCTCTATCCTCCTACCACCAGGATAAAAAGTGAATAAAAAGGACAATTGTATTTCCAGGTTCATTTTCTCTTTTTTTTTCTTTGTGGAGCTGACCCATGGTTTAGATTGTTGCAATCAAAATCTATGGCCAACAAATCTTTTCTTAAAACAAACACAAAATGGATTGAAGGCATTTAGCAAGAAAAATTGAGTTCGTTGCAGATAATACAACCACAGGTTTGTAATATACTGAGGGGCTCGGAGATTTTATTGGTGTTATTAGTTTTGTTTGGTTGATAGTTGTCGGTTTTGGGTCTTGATATCTGACTCCATTTGTTTTTTCTCTACTCCATTTAATTCGTTGGTTCCTTCTTCTGTGTCTGTAAAGGCTGCAAAAGAATTAGAGAAGGAAGTAAAGAAAGGAGACGAAGATACCTTTTAGATTTCAACTTTATTTTTTGGTTTCATACGGCTACTCAGTAGCAAGGAAATTACTTGCTGGATTATTAAGAGATAGTCGCATCCTCAAGCAAAGCGTTGAAGTGTACATATCGTTTTCGGTGGTTGAGATGTCCAAAGTCGGGGGTCATTTCTTGTTGGTGTTTCAAATATCAGCTGCTGCTAGAGGAGATACGGTCTCACACCAAATTCAAGGCTTGGGCAGACATGTGCACTACTTGCTAGCAGCCAAGGGAAAGAAGTATAGGGTACACATTTCTTTAGTTCTAGATAAATCAACTCAGAAGACGTAGATAGGAATAGTGCAGAAAAAAAGATCAAAATCTCACTTACATAGAATTTATACTCTTATATTTTAAAACCAATCAGCCAAGGACACATTTCTAGAATATTCTATTCTATGTGTCCTTCGCTGATTGGTTTACAAATATAAGGGAATAAATTCTATGTATGTGAGACTTTGATCCATTTTTCTGCAATATTTCTATCTACGTGTTCTGGGCTAATCTATCTAAAACTAAAGAAATGTGTATCCAATAGAAGGTCCATCTCTTATCAAAAGTAAGGCTAAAGTGAGAGCGAGTTTCTTTCTAGCGTTGGTACGTGTCTTTCAGGTATGCTCAGTTCTTACTTCCTGTCAGACGTTTCTGAGAACAGCTACACCTTGGATTTATTTTATTCTATTTTTATTTTTATTGTTTTTCTAATCACAACAATACTACATTTGTTCAAATTCTGCTACCTCCTTTTATTCAAGTATCCAACTATTTTGTTATATAATAGCCGAGGGATTTCGGTTCATGCCTTTGAGTTTAGTTAGGCTGAGAACCTTTCGGCTCAGCACATGGGTTAGTTGGGTGCAACATTGAGGCAGGTGTTAACGCGGGCGTGCTGGCGGATGGGGGTGTCACTCAGATGTTTCTGAGACGAAACATGGTGACAGGGTGCGGGTGACGTCACACACCGGAAGTGCACGGAGGTTTTGTGAGAATCTGAAGAAGTTAGAGAGTTGGGTACTAGACGCCAAACGAGAAGGATCGATTTTGGAGCTCACAGACGCGAGGCGAACGTGCACCCTATGGGGGCCAAATGAATAAGACAGCATAGAAGATTGTGTCTCTCCTCCTTATGTCGAAGCCTTTAACTCAAAGTTAATAAAAAGGTTTTGTATCTGAACAAGAAGTCGTTACGTGTTTCCGAATTTTGAGATTCCTATGTCCTTTATATGTTCTATCGTAATGAACATTATCTGTCTATTTCCCAAATAGCTGTATCTAACTATGTAACAATTTTTCTAAATAGGATCAGAATCCTTTCATTGGGGAGGGTAATCACATCTGGAAGGGGTGACAACATATTCCTGGAGATAATATTTTGATTTGGTCTTTTTGCAAACTTCTTATAGTTGAATATCCAGTCAGAAGGAATTTACTTACCAAGTAACAGAAACTCACCAGAAAGTGAGCGGATAGAAAATACTCCTTTAGCCATTCTCATTTCCACCGAGCTGTTTAACTCCATGTTTGTTTTGGGGTCATCAGGAGAGAATGTACACCGTTTCGGGGCCTTCCTCTCAGTCATATCTAATGATGTAATAAAAAAATTCTCATTGCACTTTAGAACTCCAGATATGTCGTACAGATTTTCTTTCTGATAATTGTGGAATCTGCAACCAAAAATTTGACAATATGGGTGAAGGATACAACAAATGATTCAACATTTATCAGAAATAGTGAACAGAAAATTCATTTATAGGCTAAATTCAAGAAAATCTCTTTACTTTGGCTGGTTGTCTGTTTCTGTCAACTTGTTCTCCATTTGATTCTGTTCTTACTGTCTCTTTATAAAGAGGGCAAGGAAAGGCCAAATACATAGCATATCTAGAAGATCCTAAAGATACAAATCTAAAATTGTTGTAGGCTCAGGCATGTATGCGTGGGAGTGAGACAGTGCTGTTTCTAACCATTGTGTTCATTAGAATTCAGCCGTGGCCTCCACGATATATATTATATGGTATTATAGTGACGGCCACGATTCAGCCCCTTAATTAAATCCCCAGATGGTTATCACTTGAGATGCTAACGGCTCAGAGGCTGATACCTTTTTATTTGAAGACACCAGCACTAAAAATATCAAAGGTTTGGCATGTTGGTGTCTGAGGCCACCAGGACTATCTTATATCAAATAAAATGAGATAGGATGGAGGATTTGTTTATTTTAACTTTTTCTTCATAGTTCAGAGAAAGAAAGAAAAAATAGATATAGATAGAGTAGTTGATAAATAGGTGGATAAATTTTAATTTTACTTGAGTTTCATAGATATCTTTTATTTAACTGCTTTTAATTTTTATGTTCAGAATAATAATAATAATAATAATAATAATAATAATAATAATAATAATAATAATAATAATAATGATGATGATGATGATGATGATGATAATAGTAATAATAATAATAATAATAATAATAATAATAATAATAATAATAATGAAATCCAAACGATAGCATTATTGAGAACGGCTAGAATACTGAGAAGAGTCCTGGAGACTTGAGGAGACTTGCTGTCACTCACACTCCAGTGAAAAACCATCGGCTAACGCTGATGTGAAAAGCTCTAATGAGTGAATAATAATGATGAGGAGGATGATGACGATGATGGAACATATATATATATATATATATATATACATATATATATGTGTGTGTGTGTGTGTGTGTGTGTGTGTGTGTGTGTGTGTGTGTGTGTGTGTGTGTGTGTGTTTGAAAAAGGTGTGTTTTGGCAGCATCTTTTCATTTAAACAATTTTTTTTATTAAAATCGAATCCTTGTTTTTAAGCTTTTTCTCTTTTTTTTCAAGAGGCCTTATGTTTTGTTTTGTTTTTTTATGTTACAATCTTGAAATTTGTTGATAATTTCTCCAAAGGAGTTATTTGTGTTATACAAAGTACTTTCGGTTCTCATCAGGTAATTTATTAGCTATTTTTAGAATAAACTAAATTATTATTTCATTTTCGTTTTTATTACTAAAGTGAGGCTTGATTTTATCACCAAGGTGATACTAAGCGGTAGTGGCAGTTTATTTTTAAATATTTGTATTACGTGAAGTAGAATAAAATTTGTTCTATGGATTGTTCTATTTTAAATATTTTAGAATATTATCACTAGTCTCGAAGTTAATTCTATTAATAGTGGGTTGTCTAAATTTTATGTATAAGGCTTCTAGGATTTTAATTTTTTGACTTTTTTGTCTGTGTGGAGTATTTCTGTATTATTAACTAAAATATTTCTATATGTTGCGTTAAGACAATTATGTTTTTTAATGTTAACATATGGAGCTAGAATTTGATAATTTTGTAGTTGTATTGTAGGGAATAAATAAATAAATAAATAAATAAATTTTAATTGAATTAAAAAAGAAAATTATTAAAATGTGCAGAAACTCCATGAGGCCTCTGACAGAAAAAGGGGCGATGTATGCGTAAAAAAAAAGGGATCTCCCGACAAAAGGAGGGAACTCATTTCTCTTTTCAGCAGTGACACTGTGGGGTTTGGAGTGGCTGAGTGTTGCCGTTAAATATCTGACTCCATATTTTAGTTATATTATATTTTACCCCCACGTTGACTGGCCAGCGTAATGCCTTGCCCAAGAAAGTCCCAAAAGAATTATACGAAAGAAAGACAGCAACAGATAAGAGACGAAGACGTTTCTTTTATACTTTCCTTTATTTACTGGGTTCAACAACAATTCGGTGGATGAGAGAGTTTTTCCTGATTACAATGAAATGGTTGAATTCCCCAGTTAAGGTGTCAAAAATACGTTAATTCGTTTCATGTATGTAAGTATCCGCATTTGGTATTTCGGGCTTCCATAAGGGTTAGTTTTCTTTTTGGAAGTTTTGTCTAAGTCCGGTAAGGGTTAGTCTATAGTTCAGTAGTGGATCTTGTATATTTCAGCATAATATTGACCGAGAGAGCGCTGCTACTGGGTGAAAGGGACTAACCGACGCTACGTCCAAAGACGTATGCGTGGTGCCCAAAACACCAAAAGGCAACGAAGTTGTCAGGAGGCCGAAAGAGAAAGAATGCTTAGTCCCCTTTGTCAAGAGGAATGCCTTTTTTCTTTTATGCATCCGTCATCCCTTTTTCATGTCAGGGACTTCTGGTAGTTTCTGCAAATTTAAAAGTTTTCTTTTTCTTTTCTTTTTTTAATTTTAATTTTAAATTTTATTTATTTATTTATCTATTTATTTATTCGTTCCCTACAACACTTTGCTAACTGTTGGAGGACGCCGCGCGTACGTCTTTGGATGACGCGTTGGTTAGCTCCTCCACTAGTATTAAAATGGACCTATCGAACTACGGACTAAAACACTGGTCTTAGACAAACTCCCAAAAGCGACTAACACGTTGTTAAAGCTTTAGAATAACAAATGATGACACATTTATACAAAGCATCGATTAACGTATTTTTAAACACCTTGACTGGGGGATTCAACCATTTCTTTGTATTCAGGGGAAATTCCCTCACCCATTGAATGGTTGTTGAACCCAGGAAATAAAGGGGAAAAAATTAAAAAAAAGAAAACGTCTTTGTCTCCTATCTGTTGCTGTCTTCTTTCGTATAATTCTGTAGAGAAGAGGAAAATCTCGTATTTTGTTTTGGCGCGCTATTTAATTCAACACTGAATTTCACCCAATCAGGATGACTTATCCCATTCAGCCCGGACCTTCATTTCCGGCTAGCAAAACGGGTGAGCGGCCAAACACACTCTCTTCGGCTTGAGACGGCGACCAGCACGGACGTGTCTCTGGTCGCCCCTGCTTAGCGATGCCCTTTAGCTAAACAAGCCACCCAGTGCGGACATATCACTGTGGCTTTAACCCTAGCAGCAGCAACATGGACACACAGCGAGGGAACCTTCTAATTTATGGATTCTTTGCGTCTAATATATTTTAGACCAAGGAATCCCAGTTGAATATGAATTAGATACGTTCAGCATGCCTTCCACAAGCACCACAAAAATTTACTATGTCGATCCGAGCGCCACTCCGCTCTCGACACAAAACTACACTGTGACTTTGAATACTTCCCTCACACGTCCAACGACACGCTGCCATTTCCAGCATCCCGCTAAGCCATTTCGTCTCAAACATCCAGCAAGCCTAAACACCACGAGTCTTGCAGCACCAAGAACAAACCTCCTCAAAGCTGCAAATAAAGACTTTCGCTGTTGTGTGTTGTTAAAGAAAAGTCTCGTAATTCATTTCTAGTGCCTAAAATATATAGTGTTAGGGAAATTAATTAATTCCCTCAACAACCGCTATAATTCTTTTTGGGCCTTCTTGTTCAAGGAGTTACATCAACAAGACATCGCGGGGTAAAAATAGAATAATAACCACAGAATGGAGTCAGATAAAAAAAAAACGGTAACACAGCTTGCCCTGACCTCTGCCTGATCCCATAATATAACCACTGTAACTTATAGATTTTTTTTATTATTTTTTTTTTTTTTGTCAGAGATGAATTCTCCCAATGGACATTTAAATTGATAAATAACATTGTTGTTTTTTCCATTATACTGACATCTGCATAAAAAGCTGATAAAACCAATGTATTTGTTATACTTGATAAATCGGAGTATCACTCAAAATCCTACCGACATATTATCTTTTATTTCATCTTTGCTCAATTAGCACCACATTTATTAATATTGTTTTTACACTCATTAAATGTAAGAACACATTTTATTTATTTTTTATTTTTAGATAAAGCATTATCAATATTATTTATATATGTAAATCATTCTGATTATTAATTTTAACAAGCATTTTTTTTTTTTCATCATTTTCACATAAGCATTATAATTTATTATTAAATTGGACTCTCATTTTCTTTCATTTTTATTTTCATATAAAACATTATTATTCATTATTAATTTGGACTCGCATTTTCTTTCATCTTGATTTTCACTTGAACCATTTTCACTGGCCTGCGATGTTTTCATGGTCAAATGTATAATAACTGATGTTATGGCAACTTTTTAGACTGTATCCAAAAATCATACATATTTTATAAATCAGATCAAAATTTTAAGATACTGTTCCAGAGCCGATAAGCACGTCGACCCCGCAAATTATTTTTGAGTTAAGCATGTGAATAATTGACAGCCAAAGAATAATAAAGGAAACAAAGGCGAGATAAAAGTATAACAAATGACAATTTATTTGGCGTGGGTTACAAAACCGAAAAAATTCAATTGGTGTGTGTGTATCGTCGTTGTTGATTTGGTCAGCTGGATGGTCGATATCAGCGGCTGGAATGGTCGTCGTTGGTTGAGATACAGCTAGATGATCGATGTGAGTAGCTGGTATGGTCGTCGTCGTAATTGACGTGTTGTCGTAGTTGGTGTGCTAAGACTATTGTGCCTTAGCTCTGCAAAATCAATCGAACGGACAGGGAACCGATAGATAAGATTGCCGTAGCTTAGCGTTGTACAGTCGTGCAAACAGACGGGGAACCGAATAGCTAAGGTTGCCGAACCTTAGTGTAAGCGAAGCCGAGCGGACAGGGAACCGATGGTTAAGGCTAACTGTGCCTTAGCTCTGCGAAGCTGAGCGAACCAGGAACCATGGCTAAGGCTTAACCGTACCTTAGCTCTGCAAAGCCGAGCGAACCGGGAACTGTAGCTAAGGCTTAACTGTGCCTTAGCTCTGCGAAGCTGAGCGGACTGAACCTTAGCGCTGCAAGATCGAGCAAACGGACTAGGAAGCCGTAGCTAAGATTTGATATATCTTAGCGCTGACATGGAACCGATAGCTAACCCGAAGAAGGAGACCTCTAGTGGTTCTTAAATGGACCTTTTAGCATATCTATGTTGAAGTGAGGCAAATGCGACCACGAGATGAAGGATTACGCCAATAAGAGCTTCGCTACGAACAAACGCGCTACCGGTATTTGGCCTCCGTCCCACCGACCGGACGAGTATGGCACAAGGCCTTTTTAAAGTGGGCCCGGGCGTGGGGCCGTTGCCCACACGCGCCTGGTATTTCCAACATGCCTCGAGCTCTGTCGGCATTTTCCTAAAAGGAGCGCCTCAGTCGCCAGGCGACAAACCTAACCCTTCCGAAGAGGGTCAAAGCCTAGGAGGACGACCCCTTGTGGCCAGAAGTATGTCCAGTTACGAGACACACCCGACTGGATCCGCGCCGCTAACAGCACGGCCGGCCGTTATTTATCCTACGCCCCACCAGCGTACGAATATGGCACAAGGCCGTTTTTAAGGTGGGTCCTATCGCAAGGCCGAAGCCCAACGCGGCAGACAGTTCCAAAAATGCCTCGGACCCCGTCGGCATTCCCCTTTTCGGGGCGCCTCAGGCGCCGGGCGATAGCCAGAGGTGATGTATCCAGTGGTGGAACACACCCGAACGAACAGTGCGGCTAGCAACCACAGCCGGTCGAGGGCGCTCCACCGCACGGCCGGCCGAGTATTTGTCGCTGCCTCCCACCAGACACGACTTGACACAAGGTCAAAAGCCCGAAGGCCGATTAAAGTGGGGATAAAGGGGAGGGGAAGGTCGGGAACGAGCCGAGACTCGAACCCTGCTTGTCTGTGCTGCTCATCGGCTCACTTAGTGCAATGTGAGCCTGATGAGGCAAGCAGTTTCACGAACCCAAATGTGGGTCCGGGCACGTATGCCAGTTTGCGGCTTAAACTAGACGCATGGTCTAGTGCCGTACAAGGGGGACAAAGGAGACAAAAATGCAGCTCGCCCACCCGAAGGTAGCCTAGTCGAAACTAGGTGCCTAATTAAAGGCCCCAAGTCTGCCATTGTTCCTTTTCCAGGGCCACGCTCCGGACCGAAGTCCAGAACAGGCCGAATATTTGTCGCTGCCTCCCACCAGACACGACTTGACACAAGGTCAAAAGCCCGAAGGACAATTAAAGTGGAGATAAAGGGCAGGGGAAGGTCGGGAACGTGCCGAGACTCGAACCCTGCTTGTCTGTGCTGCTCATCGGCTCACTTAAGTGCAATGTGAGCCTGATGAGGCAAGCAGTTTCACGAACCCAAATGTGGGTCCGGGCACGTATGCCAGTTAACGGCTTAAACTAGACGCTTGGTCTAGTGCCGTGCATGGGGGACAAAGGAGACAAAAATGCAGCTCGCCCACCCGAAGGTAGCCTAGTCGAAACTAGGTGCCTAATTAAAGGCCCCAAGTCTGCCATTGTTCCTTTTCCAGGGCCACGCTCCGGACCGAAGTGCAACGAAAAGAGCTCTGTTGAAACAAGGTGATAGCTATGTCACACTATAGGGCCGCGTAGACAAAAAGTTCGTCAATAAAAAATAGAAGTAGAAATACAGTCCTTCTTTAGCCTGGAATAGGCTTCCAAAAATAATCCACTTTATTTTAATAGAGTTACTTTTGAAAGACGGGCTCTATTAATGTTGTAAAAATGTAAGTTATTCCCTTTTTTAGCCGTTACGGCAGGTCAGGGCTATGTAAGGTTTCATCATTTCCGGTCGTAGCCGGATGTAGCGTTTTTAAGGGTTTGAATAATCCGATTTGTTTACGTTTTTCGGCGGGTCATTATGTGGGGATTTAGGAATTAACAATAAAACTCCCAACCGGATGTTGACTCGTCGGCTGCCACATACAAAATGTATAAACGCGTTGCCACACATAAGGCTCCACGCATCCATCCGGTTAAAAATCAGAAAAAAAAGAAAAATAAGAAAAAGTGAAGTAGCCAATGGGAAGCGGTCACGCCAAAATTAGAAGGATTTTGGAGCTTTATGATGCTAGTGGCGAATTTGGAGCCGGTGGAGAGAGATAAATACTCAGGTTTTCTGTGAACCGAGTCAGTGAGGACAAAAGAGACATAAGGAAGCACGTAAATACAATAACCAGTAGAGAAGTAACGTCCGCCCTCGAGTTAAGAGACGAAACTACCTTTCTGTTAGTTCCACTGCCTAACCATAAAAGAAAGAGAAGAAAAGAAAAGAAAAAGGAATAAGTACTCTTTAAAAACATTCTCCTCCTTTCCCCTTTTTTCTTGATATCTGACGTTCCACCACTTCGAAAATTTACTACTTGCAAAGGGGAACTTCTGAACATTCAAATCCAAGTTGACGTTTTTTAGTTTTATAAAAATTGTTAAAATATTAGATGTTCCTTGTTTGTCTTGTGTTAAATGAAGTTTTTTCTCATTGTATGTTGTAACACTCCAAAACCCAACCAACAGGCCATAATTACAATACAAGCTCTTACTTGAAATGTATAGAACTGGATTGCAACTGTATTCTTTTTCCTGTTGAATTAAACAAATAATGCTAAATTTAGGGCGGTGCCCGTAGTGTAATGGTTATCGTCGTAGGAATTGGACACTGCGACACGAGTTCAAATCCTAGACGGGGCTGATTGTATTTCACATAGCACTAATACCCTTGGGAAACGTATGAATCCAATTATTCTCTCTCCAGCTATGGGTAAATAGTAGGGCAGACTAGGTGAGGCAACTAGTCTAGGAGAAGGAAAACTCTGAATCCAAAAACCTGTTAAACTCCACTTAAAAATTGACCTCGTGTTATATGCTGCCCGAGTGGAGGGATTGGCTGATATATTCGCAGAAAGCTCACATTGCGCCAAAATAAACTGAAAAATACACAAAAGAAACTACTCATGGATGAAAGGTCATTTTAGGGACTTCCTCCTGTGCTCAACCCTCCGGCCTTGGTGTCACTCTTCCATAGTGTGAATATCATGGTGAAAGCACTCGCCCTGCTCTTTACTAAACTTTGGAAGTCCAAGTGTGACTGCAGAAAGTGCACTTTAATTGACATTCGTGCCTCGAGTTAACGGAAACTCTTCAATAGCTCTTCAATTTCCTACTCGTATTCTGTACTCCCGTGGTTTTCCGGGATGTTTGTAACAACTGACTTCAGTGACTGCCAGGTAGACTGTCCAGCTTCACTCAGTGCTTTATAGGATTTACACTCCTATATTTTAAAATGGCCGTTATGCCACTTGTTTCCGAAACAAAGACGTCGGTTATCTAATCAGTCTCGGGAAACTATTGACCAGGAAAACCACGTGGTTAGTGCTCACAACTACGCCCGCAACTTCAATTTTGTCCCGCGTTTTTGGAGCCTACTGCATGACAACGATTGTCTGTAAATACTCTCATCTTCCAACACTCATCCTCTTTTACATTTTCACTTACAATACACTCTTTCCAGTGTGACTTCGTGAGAGAACACTCTCACTCTCTCAATTTCGACCAACAGATTCAACACACTCTTCCTCTTTTTTACATTTGATTTCCAGCAGTCAACCGCCACGAAAATGTCTACTCTATGCAACCATTCTCTTCCTTGCTATACTTTTTCGGTGAGACTTTTTCCTGCCTCGAACACAGAAATTTCGTCAAACCACAGAAAGAAACAATCAGTAGAAATACTTAGTCAACACGCATAAGACACTTTTGTTAAATAGTCCTTTTTTGTAGTATTAGTGTTAGTTACACACACACACACAAACACACACACAGGAATATTTGACGAACAGTCTTAGAACACAAGTAATGTTTTAAAATATTTCATTGAATGTATTGTTGATGTATAAATTTGAATTTTTTTGTACTGTTTTGTTTTATATGCTCTTTTTGTGTGCGTCGTTTCCCACATCTTTACTTTGCTTGCCTTTTCCAAATATCAACCAAACTTAAATGGTGGGGGAAATAATAAATAAACACCAACAACATACCACTACAAATTGGAGACTAACCTATTCACCAAATTACATGTTACCTCTACAGCTTCATCAAACATTGTGTCCTTCATGAGTTCTCTTATTTGAGAGCCATCAAATATACCTGCCTTGAGTTTCTCCATGCTTATCCTTGGGAACTTCTCCCGGACGAAAGCAAACCCGCTGCCTTCTCTGTCCATTGCCTTCACAGAGTTCTTCATTACTCTTAACTTGATATGTAAGAGTGGAAGCAATATTTTGTTCGATTAAACGAGAGGGTGACATTAAACGTTATGCGACCCACTCTTGTCTGATATAATGTTGATTGTCAGCCCAGCTGTTCCTGATGCAAAGAAAACAAGGATACTTTGTGTACCCACTTTGAAGCTCTAGGATCAGTCCAACCACCTTAAGATCTCCACAGATCAACCATTTGTGCTCCTGGTAGTTAACAGCAGACAACAAATGATCCATGCTGTTGTGAGTTTATTTCCTTTGTACTAAATGTCCAATAAAGATAGATGAAAAACTATTCCTATTATGTAGAACTGCTTTGAGACTTCTGCAGGATGAGTCAATAAAAAGTCTCCATTCAGTAGCATCATAAAGCCCATTGATTTAATCAATCCAGCAATGCTGTTGCAATAGACGAATGATGACTTATCCTGGAATATGAAAAATGGTCTTAATTCTCTCTCACAGTCTTGTTGCGGGACCGATATATACATCGATCCCACAAACTTTTGAAAAATAAGTGATTGACGACCAACTAGGCGAAATGACAAAGACAAGAGGATTAATTCGAAAAGGCCAAGATTTATTCGGGAAATCGATAACAAATAAAAATTAGTTTGTTCAGGGACGAGAAAGTCGTCTAGATTGGTGTGCGCGACTGCCCTGTCGCGGATCCGAAAATTCAGTTACTGGTTGCAGAGGACGGACGATCGGAGACTCGGCTGTGCGGTACTTTGGTTAACTGGAGATGTGTCAATGTAGCCTCGGTGTGTTGTGTTAGTCCGAGCAGTGGCTGCTTGTAAACTAAAGTGATGTAGAAGTTCGATGCGGGTGAAGCTGAAGTTGGTGTGTAGGTGCTTGAAGATGCAAAAACTGCTGCTGTTGGTGAAGCTGTAGCTGGTCTGCAGGTGCCAGTAGCTGGAAGATTCAGGAAATGCTGCAGGTGAAGCTGGAGCTGGTCTCCAACTGATGTAGTGAGAAGACCAAAAGTAGTCATAGCAGACTTTCTGGGGTTAGCTCTTAGAAGAGCTGTTGAGGATGGTGAAACTTTCTAAGGTTTGCTCTTAGAAGAGCTATTTGAATGAGAAAAGCAGCTGTGGTTGGTTTGGCTGACTGTGCTGGGTCTACAGCTGGTTCCTGTGTCGTCTGCTGGCTGGAATCAAGACATCGGCTGTGCGTCTCTGGCGGCTGCTGCTTATAAGGTCTTCGTCGGAATGCTCTGACTAGAGGAGTTATGGATTATCCTCCTCGCTCACCGGAATGTGTCTGGGTCTTTGACCGCTGGGTTTATATAGGAGTTGTCTATTACCGCTAGGCTGAGTGGGAGGTCCTTTATTAAATATAAGTAACAATGAAATATTTCCTCATACTTTGAAGAGGAACTTTTAAATATAATGTATTTTATTTTGTTGTTACAAATTTATCTCCGAAAGTTCAGTAGAATTAATCCCTTTCGAAAAATAGTTCGTGTGTTCGTAACGGAAGTTCTCTCATGGCGTATCTACGACATTATCTGACGTCACGAGTGAATTTGCGTTTTCTTGAAACAGGGGATTTTAGGTTTGAGTAGCCGAAATGGCCACGTTAGTTTCAATACCAATAGAATGTTGTTCTTGGTGCCAATAGATGTTTCTCTTTGAGATGTGAATTCAGCAGCAGAGAAGACTCCTTTGAAAGTTTCAGGTCTCGTGTCAGGTCACTGAGTTCTGCTTGTGCCAAGAGTACTGGCCGATCATCCTCTTCTGGCTTGTATGGCTCATCTCTAGCTACAACAGTCAAGTCACTATGTTCAGAATCAGAGCTATATTCCATGTTACCATCCAGCTCAGGAACAGGTAGGTCTGGGCCATGAGGGATTAGTCTTATGACAGAAGGAACATCGGGGTATTGAATATGGTGCTTGTTCTTACGATTTCTTCCTTTTAGATTTATCATATAGAAATAACAGTCCATAATATGATCTTTTCCTTTCCTCCAGACCATTGGAATGGTAAATGGCATACTCTTTCTTTTACCATTCCTCTAATCCCTCAAGTTCTCCATGTTTTACTATAAATGTAGGGAGCAAACGGCTTATCCTAATCCCCTAGTTTGACTCCAAAGTAATTATGATATGCCTTCTTCTCAAAGTCAGTGATTTTTTGCTTGACATTTAGGAAGAACCTCATTACTTCAGATATAACAGAACCTATCAGGATTATTCTTACACATGCGATCCATTCTTATAAGAATACAAATGTCAACCTGGAAAGAGAAAAACAAACCAGCACTCAGCTCGTCGTTGACACTTGACATAGTACATTAAAATCATTTTAAGTTGAGTGACAAGCCCTGTCCCTTCTAAATATGTGCGTGTTAGCGAGTAGGGTGATACACTGTTATTAGGTACACATACAACATTATATGATACTAAACATCAGGCACCTATGATCAGCTTTGACAAGTGGAGTCCATTGTAATGTTATTATTGTGTGCAGTTTGTGAAGTATTCAAGCATATTGTAAAAACTAGACTTGATTAAACACAATGAATTGTATTTTTGAATTTAGCATAAAATGGCGATCATATATCACTTGAAAAACCTTTAATTTTTTGGAAAAAATTATTAACACAGGCCAGTGTTATCATTCATTATCAGTTTTGACTAGCAATTTCTTTCATCTTCATTTTCACATAAAGCATTATCAATCATTATTAATTTGAACTAGCATTTTCTTTTCAAACAATTATTCAGGGTTGATAAATCTTTTGATCGCACAAACTTTAATATATATGATGAGTGATGATTAATAGAGGTCTGGGTAAATGACAAGGAAAAGTGACTAAATTTTAAATGTCTTGTTTTTATTTAGCGAATCATACACAAAAGGTATACATGGGTGTAGAATCGCTGTTGCTGTATAATGTCTGTGTTGACTCTGCAATGTTCAAAAACAGTGCTATAGAAAGGCGTAGACTCAGCTGTCCAAAAGTTCTTGATGACAGCACATCTGGAAGATCAGGATGGTCTTGGTGCTTGGTACTGATTGTAGGCATTGCTGCATAGTCAGATTGTTGATGTAGCTGGAGATGGTCGAAGATGTGGATGCAAATGTTACAGAGGCTGGATGATTGATATCTCGGTTTATTCAGTCCTTGGTTAACTAGGGATATGTTAATGTGGCCTGATGCTAGTCTGGGCAAAGTTGTCACTCATGGACTAGTCTGCTGTTGCATGTTTGGGTATGCTGCAATAAAAAAAGCAGGTGTTTGTTACTTGGTGTTGCAGGTGTTTTCTGCTTGGTGATCCAGATGTTTTTTCCTTGCAGGAACAGGTGCAGCAAGTTTGCTTGAAATCAGACTGGCTACTGCATCGTCATCTCCTGGTATCTGCAAAGGGTAACCTAGAAATAATCCTCAGAAGACTTTCTGAAAATAGGTTTTAAAAGGGCTGGTTTGTGACTTTTGAAAAATAGCCTGAAAAAGGCTGTTTGAGAGAATAACCCACAGTAATTATTTGGAAGCTGACATCGGCTCTGCTGGGTCTACAGCTGTAATTGGTTGGATTCCACATCAGCTGTTGGCTGCAGATCCTTCATTGACCCCTGATTGCTGGGAGAGACACAGATACCTCGTCTCTGGGCACATATGCCTAGTGATGTTTTGTTTTGGTCACTGATGGCTCTGTTTATGTAGAAGTAACAGGCTGCTTCTTTTATGGTTTAAGTGAAGGAAATT
The DNA here is from genome assembly GCA_963585895.1 of Sepioteuthis lessoniana. Taxonomy (NCBI): domain Eukaryota; kingdom Metazoa; phylum Mollusca; class Cephalopoda; order Myopsida; family Loliginidae; genus Sepioteuthis; species Sepioteuthis lessoniana. Next base: position 26,479 of record CAUZXS010000260.1, on the reverse strand, counting down.
CTATGTTATCATGTACAGAAAGTTCCTCTTTTAAATATAAGTAATGATGGGATATCTCATTGTACTTTGAAGAGGAGCTTTTTGATACAATATATTTTATCCTGTGGTTAAGACCTGTTTATGAAACATCAAAAAATAGTGTGCATGTTGACAACAGAAATTCACTTGTAAATCAGGGCATGGCACTTTTGTTACCTGACTTCATGGGGGGCTATGATACAATGATCTGGAAGAGTTGTAATAAAAAGAAAATGATTGTCAAAACTAATAATGATTACAAGCAGTACCCATGGAAATTTTACTTTTTATAATTTTTATTTTTATTTTTATTTTTTTGGCTGGAATATGCAAATATTGTTAATGAATAAGCACTGAAAATTTTATTAATACTGAATACTTTTTGACTTTTGAAGATTCAATCATTATTCATAAATTATAATATCATACAAAAAATTTTAAAATTCCAAAATAAGTTTTCAAAATAATTGTTCTTCCTTTCTTTCTTTTACTCTTTTCTATCTATCTATCTATCCCTTTGATTTCTTTCCCTTTCTTTTTTATTGCCTTCTTAATATTCCATTCCTTCTCTTTTCTTTCTTTCTTTCTTTCTTTCTTTCTTTCTCATTATATTTGCTTTCTTTTTCTCTCTGATATGTTGCTTGTTCTTTTTCTTCACTTTCTTTCCTCACAATCAAAACTGAATAGTCATTTATTCATCAGAAGTGATGACTGTGTAAAGTTCAAACACGTGCATTTATATCTTAGTCTATTAACATCATAAAAGCTTAACAATCAAAAAAAAAAGAAAGAAATGAAATATGCATTGTCATTGATCAACTAAGAGTTGTCTACCTTGGATTATAATACTGTACTTGTTTCTTTGTTATCAGTATATATGTAATTACCTCCCTTACTCGAATTCTCCTATTTGTGAAAAATGCCTTCAATAAAGACTTCTTAATGTATATTAGTCTTGCCAACTCATTTTATACAATTTTTTTTAAATCGTACACAAATTATTTGTGAATCAAGTTGTTTTGAGGTTATAAAATATTTTCATTTTTATACATGAAAGTTTAAAAGTTATCACAATGCATTTTAAAGTAGACATCAAGTTACATACAATTTATCAAATTTATATCATAATTAAATGCAAAATAAATAAGGAAAAGTACTCTATGATTGAAATTTTATTGTTACTTTTCTTGAGAAATTATAATAATCTGGATGAAAGCAAATGCTAAGTCTATATTTTTATTTTTTAGTTGTTAATTAAATTGAAAATTCATTTAAGTGAAAGCATTTTAATGCTATTATGTTAAAAAAATGTACCTGTTTACTGTGTAACAGTGACTTACATTCAAAAATAGGATTATCATGATATGGATTTCATCCTTAGTTTTAATAAAACCAATTCTATATCTTGTTGTGGAGCTGATAAGCACGTCAACCCCGCAAATTATTTTAGAGTTAAGCATGCGAGTAACGACAGCCAAAAGAACAATGAAGGAAACAAAGGTGAGATAACAGTATAACAAAATGACAATTTATTTATCAAGGTTACAAAAACAGATGAAGTTCTGTTGGTGTATGTTGACGTTGTTGTAGTCAGCTAGATGGATGATGTTGATGGCTGATATGGTCATCATTGGTAGAGAAGCAGCTAGATGATTGGTGTTGGTAGCTGGTTTTGTCAAAGTCAGTAGATTGAGGTCCCAGTTTTTGAAGTACATTAGATTAACCAGGGGTGTATCGATGTAATTGCTTGTCCCTACAGTGAGTCATACGTGGACTAGATACTGCAATGCTTGAACATGTCATTGATGTGGTCAGTAGTCCGTAGTGAGTCATACATGGATTAGATCCTGCATTGCTGGAGCATGCTGTGGTCAAAGTTGGTGTTGGCAGCTTGGTCACATAGAGATGAGTGAGTGTGGTGGCTAAGACTGAACTGTGTCTTAGCACTGTGGACCAAGTGAATGGACAGGGTAACCATGGCAAAAATTTGCCTTGCCTTAGCACATGCAAAGTCGAGCAAGCAAATTGGGAACCGTGGCTAAGGCTTAACTGCAAAGCTGTGCAAACGAATCAGTAGCCGATGGCTAAGGCTTAACCGTGCCTTACCTCTGCAAATGAATAGGGTGCTGTGGCTAAGGCATAACTGTGCCTTAGTTCTGCGAAGCTGAGTGAACGGACCGGGAACAGTAGCTAAGGCGTAACCTTGCCTTAGCCCTGCACTGTCAAGCAAACGGGCTGGGAAGCAGTAGCTAAGATTTACTGTATCTTAGCGCTGCACAGTCGAGCATATGAATAGACAAGGGAACTAACAGCAAAGGATTACTGTGTTTTAGTGCTGCACAGCCGTGCAAACAAACAGACAGGGAAATCGACCGAATTGGTTAAGACTGGATGGTCTTAGAGTCCTCCAGGTTGTCTGCTTCGACGTGTTCACAAGAACCATCAGAGATACTCCAACCCGCAGAAGAAAACCTTAAAAGGACCTTTATCACATGTCTATATGATGTAAGGTGAATACAACCACGAGATGTAGGATTACACCTTCAGAGCTTTGCTACGATAAACATGTGAGTTGCCTGAACTACCGAAAAAGACTTGTTTATGTGAAGGGAAAACTGTGTCACACTAAAGGGCCACATAAACAGAAAGTTCATCTATAAAAAAAATAGAAGTGGAATTACAGTCCTTCTTTAGCCTGGGATAGGCTACAGAAGATAATCCATTTTATCTTAATAGAGTTACTCTTAAAAGACAGTCTCTATTAATGTTGTAAAATGTTAGTTATTCCCTTTTTTAGCCATTAGATTAGGTCAGGGCTATGTAAGGTTTCATCATTTCTGGTCGTAGCCGGGTGTAATGTTTTTAAGAGTTGTAAGTAATCCGATTTGTTTACGATTGTGAACAGGTCACGACAATCTGCTGTGTTCCTTGTCACTTATATTGTATGTAATGTTTAAGACATTGGATTCATTGTTGCAGTGGGCATCTGCAATGTTGTTTACTGAGGGGTTTGATTGACAGTAGGAAGTTATAAACATGCCTCTGATTTTAATAGAGAATAAGACTGGCTAACCAAGTTCATTTTCTATAATAATAACATTGCATGACCCATACCTTTTATTACAACTTAGTAATCATTTATTGGTGCTTGTTCCAGAGCAGATTTGAAGTTAATGGATGAAGTATTTTTTTATAGAGAAATTCTTATATTTTCAGAATTAATTCAGTGTTCATTATCAAAATTTGGGCAATACCTTGACTGTGAGCCTTTCCTATGAAGTATGTTCACAAAAACTTTGACTTTCTCTGCTGCTGTGATTCTATTCCTTTATGGGGTTTATGATATTTTAGTTGTTTGGTTTGGATTTTGGTGTTATAATATCTATATCTGACTCCATTTGGTTCTTTTACCCCATCTTGATTTACTGGTGTCTTCTGGTCTATGAATGCTGCAAAGAAATTACTGAAGAAAAGAAGAAAGGAGGCAAAGATACCTTTTATATTTTGACTTTATTTCAACAACCACTCTGTGGGTGGGGAAATCATTCCTGATGCCAAATGAAATAGTTGCTTCTCCCAGACAATGTGTTAGAATATGTTAGTTATTTTCTGGTAGATATGTTCATTATTCAGTATTTTTAGTTGTAGGTTGCTGGTAACAGAGACAGTTGCTACTAATGGAAAGGTAAACCAGTGTGCTGCATAAATGGACATGTGACCTTTCACAAGCAGTAAGAAAAATATAGGGGGTTTTAATTCAATGGTCACTGCTGAAAGAGGGAGTGTTTTTTTTGTTTTTTGTTGGGACAGTTTTTCTTTTTTTTGTGCATGCATTACCCCTGTCAGGGACTTCTGGGAGTTTCTGCATTTTTTTTTAATTTATTCTAATTCTATTTTTTATTTTTTCTATCCACTACACCTTCAATCATGTGATGAACTTGTCTCAAAATTCTAAACATTGATCACACTGGCTTCAGCACAAAAAGTCTAAAAGATATTTGAAAAAATAATTACAATTTCTTACATTGGCAAGGAAATCCTTATATTATAGGTTTTTCTTGTGAAATGTTCTTTTTTATTTAGCCCATGGATTAGTATTATAAAAGTTGTATAGAAGAGATTTGGGAGGTTTGCAATGTGCAGTGGGCTGGCAATGCACCAAAAGAGACTACATTCTTGGTGCTGAAAGTTGAATTTTTGGTGGGAATGGAATGGAGATATTTTTGTAGGATTATGTTTCCTGTCTCCTAAGTAACTAGTTATACTCCTTCCCTAATTTCCAGTACTTAGTTAATAAAGTTTTACTGCTACTATAGGCAACATATGTCCATCTCTTGTCACTTCATCTTGTTTTACTAAAACCAGTTCACAAAACACTACAATTTTTATTTTATTCTATTTTATTCTTCATATTTTATTATTTGCTTTAGTTTTTTATCTAAACTTTCTTATGTAAAATCTTTATGTAAAATTTATTAATCCCCACAATATTAAAGAAGCTGTACCTTGAAAAATCCTTGAAGGAGTGAGGGTGGTTGCTCCAGATACTATAGCTTGACCTTGTGACCTTGCCACCCCTACAACACATCCACAGAGATTTTCTCATCCACTTTTTTGGCCACAAAGTTTTGATGTGGATTCACTTGTACCAAACGGGAATTTTGCTGGGGATAGTGGGTAGAGTGTTCGTCAATGGTCCTGCAGACTGGGGTTCAATCCCAGGTCGAGTCATTGCAAAGACTTTAAAAAAATGGTACTTGATACCTCCTTGCTTAACACTCAGCATTATAAGGTACGTATCAAGGGTAAATTGGAGCAATCCTGGGAAAGGAGTGGCATTCTCCCCAACACCTTGGTGTAGTAGCTATTGAAAAGGGTGCCTTCGGGTTGCCCTCGACTACAGCCACCAACTTTACTCTCTTTTTATATATACTTGTTATTTTAGAGGTACTTGTGTGATGGATATCATTGTAGGAAATGGACTTGACAACTAAAGTTCAAATCTTGGGTTCGGCTGTTCACATTTCACAAAGTGCTAACACTCTTGGGAAAAGTATAAATCCAACTATCCTCTCTCCAGCGATGAAATGTCTTCCCAGACCACAAGAAAAATAGTCACATCTCCCAAACAAGGCATTGAAATGTACTAGTCGTTTTCAGTGGGTAATACATTCAAAGTTAGCATTTTTAGTAGTGGGTGATAAGTTGTTGGTGTTTTTAATATAGGCTGCTGCTAGAGAAGACATGGTCTTACACCTAGTACAAGATTTGGGCAGAGACATGCACTGCCTCTTTGCAGTCAAGGGAAAGAAGGTCCGTCTATTATCAAAGGTAAAGCTGATGTGAGAATGGGTTTCTTTCTAGCAACAGTAATTGTCTTTTAAGCATGCACAGTTCCAACTTCCTGTCAAGAGCTTCTGGGAACAGCAACTTTTTGAATTTATTTTATTTTATTTTTGTTTATTCATTCTCTTTTTTTTTAATCTCCACACAGTCATTCAAGGTTGATTTGTTTGTCATTTTGTCTGTTGTTGCTCTGAGGTCTCTCATTGTGTAGATACTCTTATAGTAACATTGAGATAATATATTAATATTCTCAGTTAATCTTAGAAATGGTTGTAGTTTTTTTTTTAAACCAATAGATTATTTTGCTTAAAATGAAATAAATTTTTCTAAATAATTCATTTAACATAACATTATATAAAGAATATATATTCACAAATGAATTTCTATATTAAATCTTAAAATGATAAGGTCCAAAGACAATCTTGTAGCTAATCAATATTATATTAATAAACAATCAAGTTTCCTTGATTTTGTTAATCAACTATGTCTATTGTCATCATTCTCATGACTTTATATATCCATATAGAATGGATGAAAACATTTTTGGAAAACATCTTTCTAGCAAATCAATATCTAACAATCTCAGATTTTATCAATTTATCCATGTTTATTGTTTTCATCTTCAGAACATTATCTTCATATAGAAAGGGTTAAATTAACTCTAAAAAACATCCTTAAATCTAATCAATATTTGATTATCAATCAAGTCTCCTTGATTTTGTTAATATTATCATGTTTATTGCCATCATTCTCACAACATTATCTACACATAAAACAGAATGAAAGCAATTCTGAAAAATATCCATGTAGCTAATGAATATTTGATTAACAATCAAGTTTTCTTAATTTTGCTAATATTTCCATCATCTTCCCAACATTATCTACTTATAGAAAGGATGAAAGTAACTCTGAAAAATATTCTTGAATCTAATCAATATTTGATTATCAATCAAGTCACTTTGATTTTGTTAATATTTCCCTGTTTATTGTTATCATCTTCACACATAAGACAGAATGAGAGTAACTCTGAAAAATATTCTTGTGTTTAATCAATATTTAATTAACAAACAATCAAGTCTGCTTGATTTTTTTAATATTTGCATGTTCAGTATCATCATCCTCCAACATTATCAACATATAAAAAGGATGAGAGCAACTCCAAGAAACATTCTTGTAGCAAATCTATATATCAATATATACAAGTAGTGATTGATCAAATTATTATTGTACGATATTCAACATTAAAGTGTTTATCTATTCAGCTTAAATGAGCATATTGATATTAAATTGAAGGGTGTATTGAATCAGCTGTGAACAGTTTTCAAATCAGTAGTGAGTTGTGTGTCAAGACAGCTTTTAAGTGTATGCCAATGAAACAATGAAGAGTGTTAATTTTGAATTCAAGAGTAAATGAATTCAATGTGAAAGTGTGTATGCATTCAATATGAAAGTGTGTATGTAGTCAGTGTGAAAGTGTGTATGCATTCAGTATGATAGTGTGTATGTAGTCAGTGTGAAAGTGTGTATCTATTTGGTGTGAAAGTGTGTATGCATTCAATGTGAAAGTGTGTATCTTTTCAATATGAAAGTCTGTATCTTTTCTGTGTGAAAGAGTGTATCTATTTTGTGTAAAAGTGTGTATGCATTCAGTATGAAACTGTGTATTTATTCAGTGTGAAAGATTACATCAATTAATCATGGGAGGATTCAAATTAAGTATTAAAAAACATGGCTGTACCGCATTGAAAATTGTGTCAGTGTCAGATAAAAATCAAATGAAGTAGTATAAAAAAATTTCAATTGATAAATTTCAAAATACAAAAAAGATAAACAGTATAATTCATTGTTGTTGTTTTTTTCATATATTCATGTTTGCTATCTTGGCTTTTTTCATTTTTATCTCTAAATCTGCATCCTCTGGTATTTTACCACTAATTTCATTCCCATAATAGTTACCATTTGTTATTTCTTCCATTTATCCTTTCTTGATTTTCTTCTTTCTCAATTTTCTCAGATTGTCCTTTCTTATTTTTTTATCTATATTTTTCTTTCATTATTTTCTGTAATTTTCTTAATTTATTTCTTTCTGTTGATTTTATTTGGTTCAATATTTTTTAAAGTTTTCATTTATATCTTTTTATTTTTCTATTGTATTTTACTTTTTTAATTCATATTTTCCTGTGTTCCATACTTTATTCTTTCTCCTTCATATTTTTCTTTTATTTCTTCATTTTTTAATTAATTCATTACTCTTTTTTGTTTATATTGATATGTTCATTTCTTTTTGCTCAACTTTGATTCTTTGATATTATTCCTTCACTCATTTTTATTTTGTTAGAATTTTTCTTCATTTTTTTCAATTTTTATTTATTTTTCCTTCATTTATTTTCTTTATATTCTCTTTATGCATTTTCTTCATTTTTCCTTTTTTTGTCAATTTCTTATTTGTTTATTTTTCTGTCTTCATTTCATTCCTATTTTCTGCATTCATCATCTCCATCTTCCCATTTTTAATTACATTCATTTTCTTCATTTTTATTTATGCATTTTTTAAAACTTTTTCCAGTTTTTTTTATGTCAGCTAATTTTAAAGTTGTTGAATTTTCTCATTTTTATTTTCCATTTGTTTATTCATAACTTTTCTGTTGGTTTGTTTTTACCATAACTTTTCTTTCATTTTATTTTATCCAATAGCTTCATTTTGAAACCACTCAATTTGTTATTAGATAATGAACTAAGTTTGAAAAAAGCTCAAAAATTCTTCATAAAATTCAGGTATATTTGTTGGATTAATATAGAATGTTTCTAATTTAGTATTTGTCTCCTATTGTAAATAGCTTGGTTTTATTTTGTTTTGTTTTGTGTTATGACAAATCAACCCTTGTGGGTTATTTGATATCAAATCCTGATTATATATATATATATATATATATATATATATATATATATTTAAATGATTTTGGCACTTTAGATTTTTTGTTATATAACTATGCTCTACAAATGTTTCAAACTTTATTGTAGTCTTCAGGTGGCTAATAATGATTAGGGTATGTATACACATATATTTTCAGGGTTGTTGTTTTTTTCCTTTCTCTCTCTTCCTCCCTGAGTTGAATGTGAGATAGTCTCTGCGTGTGTGTGAAATTAGGCTCTGTTTAATTTGAATTGTTTCAAGTATTGCTATCAAACACTAATTATTCTAGTCAACATTATTCATTCATTTGCACACAGTTAAATGGTTTCAAGCATTACAAACAAATACTAATGATTAAATTTAATAATAATTATTTGTTTGCACAAAGTTAAATGGTTTCAAATGTTGCTATTGAACACTAATGATTTGTAGGGATTAATAAAAAAAAAAGAAAAGAAAAAAGAAAATAAATAAACTAAAAAAAATAGCAGTTTTCAAAAGCCTTATGGCAAAATATGCACATGCCTGAAATATAGACTTCCTGGCACCAAAGAGAAATTTTCTTTCACTTCAGCCATTACCTCTGAAATTGAAAAGATCTCTTTCTCTCAGCTGCTGGTAGGGTAACACAAGTGCATACTGAGTCCTGGACTTAGCAGCAGGTTATATGTCCAGTAAGCAGCCACCTATGCTAAAAATACCTTACTGAAAACACCCACTGGACAAACCACAAACTTCAGATTTATACCAACAAAAATAACAAATATATTTTAATGTTTTGTCTGGGAGATGTGACTGCTTCTGTTGGTTTGGGGAAAAGTTTCTTGCCACAGAATAGTCATGAAGCTCAAAATAAAGATTTCAGTTAAAAGGTATCCTTGTCTCTTTCCTTCCTTAATTCTCTTGCAGCCTTCCACAGACAAAGAAAACAACAAGTTAATGGGATATGAAGAAGAAATAGAAGACAGTTTCTTAAATCATTCCTGACTTACACAGACAACCAACAACCACAAACAAATAAATAACTACCAAACCTTCTTATTACCCATAAATTCTATTTAATATTAATCATTTGTACACAGATGGTTTCAAGTATTGCTATTTATTGTTTGCACTCAGTTAAATGGTTTTGAGTATAGCCATTTAACAATTAATTCTATTTAATACCAATTGATAATCCCTAGTAAAAGATTTCAAGTATTGCTATCTAACACTGATAATTCTTGTCAACATTATTCATTCATTTGCACACAGTTAAATGGGTTCAAGTATTGCCATAAAATAGTAATGATTAAATTTAATATTAATTATTTGTTTGCACACAGTTAAATTGTTTTCAATAGAGCAAATATTTACACAGTTCAATATGACCCACAGACCAGACCCTAACAGATACTACTACTCCATGGTCAGAGTAGACCAGGGAGTAATGACAATGAAAGGGTACTTCCATTTCCCCCAAACTCCAGGACTGGAGCCTCATCATCAGATAGTCTTGTGTCATAACCCAAGCCACTCGTTCAGTGATTCTTACCTCTCTGCAGAGATACAGTCGACATATTCTACAAACCCAGCCAATTGGGTTGCTAAGATAAAAAGATGAATATCAAAATTATAAAGGAAGTGTATGAGTGTAGGGGGATATTTTTCACTTGAATTATTTTATCTCTTTTTTCCTTAGCAACATACTTAAGACCTCTCTCTCTCTCTCTCTCTCTCTCTCAATATCTATCTATCTATTTATCTATGTTTTTCTCTTTCTACCCTCTTATGTATATTTTTAACATATGAATAGTAAATAGGTAGCTAGGTAGGTACATAGGTGCAAACAAGTGTATTAATATAGATTCTCTGGCATTTCTATGGTTTCAACTACCTACTATAATTATTATAGATTAAACGCAAATTTTTAGTCCATGTGACGAGTTCATGGGAAATAACTCTTTTCGGCAAAATTAATGTAACAGGCTTGTAAAAATAAACCACACTATATAAAAACAGTCAAAAGAAATTATTGTTGGAAGTTTGAAATAAACACAAGTCTGTTCTCTAATGGTTCATGAAATCAAAAGTGATTTAAATTTGAAATCAATATTTTTCTAATTTGAACTACAATAACCCAATTTTGAATTTAGACTTTTTACATAGAAAATTAATAACAACTCATTATAAAAATAATAAAAATTATATTTTTTAATAACATTCTGTTTAAATAAGTTTTTAACAAATTTTATATTTTTTGCAAGTTTGGTATTAGAAATAAAACAATTATTTAAATTATGATGGTGTTTAACTGTGACAAAATCAAGAAAATAAAATTGATATATAAGTAAAATGAAGAAACAAAAATAATTAAAAATGAATATGGTAAAATGAATAAAGTAATGTAAGAAAAGTGAATGAAAATGACAAATGGACAATGAAGAAATAAACAAAATGAAAAAATGAAAGAATCAATAAATGAAATAAAGAAGTGAACAATTAATGAAATGAAGGGAATAAAATGTACGTAATGATAAATGAAATGATGAGAGTAACAATTAGTTAAAGTATGAAGAGAATAAAGAATGAAATGAAGGGAAAAATGAACAAAGTGATAGAATAAAAAATTGAACAAAACAAAGAAAAAAACAGCAAAAAACTCAAGGAAGCAAATATGAACAAAATAAAAAATAAACAATTTTTTGAAAAAAAAGGATGTAAATCACTTTTTTTTTCCAAATTTCCTATTTTATTTAATTTCCACAATATTTTCACATAATCATTTTCTGATTTACACTTTCTTAATTTTCTCATTTTTCAGCTTTCTCAGATGATTTCAGTTTTGCATTTTTTTTGTTTTTGTAAACTTTTTTTTCTTTAAACTTAAAACCATTTAACTGTTTGCAAAAGAGTTAGGTTCATTTAAGAATTTTATCTACAAAATGTGTTTACAAATCATATACATATATATATATCTAATATATATGAGTGAAGAGGACTTGGCATTAAGTGACTTACAATGGTTTACATACCATAAAACCAAACCAAATCCATTCTTTATTAGATTCATTTTTTTTTTCATTTTCTTTCATTTTCTATTCATATTTTCCAATTTTTTACTGTTTGTTATTTTTAATTTTTTCAATGAGAGCAGCACTGAGATGGTTTGATTGTTGTCAGCTCATATAAAAGTTGAACTGTTCGACAATAATGGATAGCACTGGGTTGCACTGTTCCTCTAATGCCTGTGATAGTTTACTAGACAAAATGTTTGATGAGCTATTGGTTGTGATGAGGTCTTATAATAAAGAGAATGTTTCTGTTTCACACAATGAGAGCAGCACTGCCTTTTTTCTATTTGTGTCTGCAATACTGTTAGCTTTGAAATAGTAAAAAGTCTCTCAGCATGGTTGATCCAATCACCCTGTGCAGACAAAAACTCTTCAATTTGTCCATATGAAGACATACTGCATGCACCTCATGTATCCAGCCGGTAGATATTTTGTCTAAAAAGAGACTGCTCACACAAACAAAAATGTTTTCCACATTGAAATAAAAGAAAAAAATGCTCACCAATGAAGTTTCATCTCATTTTCATCGCCATGTAAGATAACGTTGAGAATTATCTACAAAAAACATTCGTGGGCATCATAAGCCTGTTTATTCATTCCAAACTAACCTTCAGGGCTTGCTGCAAGAAGTTCCTGGTGCTACCTCAAAGACTCTAGCACCCAAGTTTTTCATACATTACACCAACCAACAGGGCTGTATTTGATAATGATTATCAGGTCAGTCATATTTAACAATCATTAGAAAATAACAGTGATCAGAACTAAGAAATAAGATATTAATATATAGGTAAAATAAACAGTTAGAAACAGTTTATTTTACCTATATATTAATATCTTTATTACTATGTATATTTATATCTATTATTTGTTGAATCACACTTTTAGATATAAATATGTATTTGATGTTAATAGGTTTTTTTAATATTTAAACTAAATAGTTATACAAAATCTAAAAGAATTCAAAGAGAGAAAGAGAAACATCTTAAATATGGGAAGGATGGAAGATAACAACAGGAGAGGAGTGGTGAGAGAATTCAAAAAGAAAAATATTGGAAAGTAGGGAATATAAAATAGAAGACAGGATTTAAATTATCAATACTGATGAATATAAAAGAATTTATATAATTCTTCCCAAATCCCATTGTATACATACAAATATTAAGTAAGGGCATATAATAAATCTGTGTTGTTTACATAAGTGTGTGTCGGGCTAAGTTTTTCTTGGTTTAGTATATCTATTCCCTTCCTATAGTTGAATACTTAAGGTATCTCTCTTTCTCTTCCTAACCAACTGTTTATATATATGTGTGTACGTGTGTGTGTGTGTGTGTGTGTGTGTGTGTGTGTGTGTGTTATATGTATATACACATTTTAATTTACTAAGCTTTTTGCTGAGATGTGGCACAAAGCTATGTAAATAGGACACCCAATGAGACTCACATGTAATGGTTTGTAAGTCAGGCTCATTAACCATTACACCACCCAAGGCTATGTGACACACATAAATAGTAGATATGTAGTCAAATAAATACCTATTTATAAGCAAGCATATTAATCCACAGATTCAGCATAATTTCCATGAACCTAACTAGCTACTATATTATAAATTAAATGGGACTTTTTATTGTCCGTGTGACTAGTTCATGGGAGATAACTCTTTTTCAACACAAGTGTAACAGTTTTATAAAAAATAAGATACAATATATAAAAGCAGTCAAAATTTGAAATAAGCGCAAGTCCATTCATAATATCAGGAGAGATTTAAAATTTGAAACAGATATAGTTCAATTTCTAGTTCAGACTTTTCTCAAAGAAAATTAATAACAAATTATAACAAAATTCATCATTTTAATTATGCTTAAATAAGTTTAAAACAAATATCAAATTTTTGCAAATATCATTTGTTATAAAAAAAAAGAAAATTATAATTGAGTGAAAAGTTGACTAATTTAGCAAAATTGATAAATTAATATATTCATAAAATGTAGAGACAAAAGGAATGAAAATATAAGTGGAAATGATAAAATGAATGAAATGGAATAAAAGAATCAATGAATTAAAAAAAAAATAAAACAATAAATGAAATTAAAAAGTGGACTCATTGATATGGAAGATAGAAGGGATGTTTGGTGTGAGAAATTGAGGAAATATAAAACTGAATAAACAGCATTGTTGTTCTTTTTCTTGCTTTCTTTTAGAGTTTTTGAGGAAATTGAAAGGGTGTTTTCATGCATGTAAAAATGATCAAATTTGACAACAAAAAATGAACTAAATGAAAATTATAGAACGCAAAAATGATCAATTTTGACAACATAAAAATGGACAAAAAGAAACTTCATTTTGTTCATCTGTTATTCAATGCCAAAGTTACCCTTGTAGAAGAACAGCAGTAATACTATCTAACCCATTGCTAGAGAGATAAAGGATTTCATACCTTTCCCAAATGTATTATGATGTCTGTAATAGAAATTATCACTCACGCAATCGACTGCGCATCTATTTGGCCTATCAGGTAACGGGATCGGGTGGGAAAGGGAAGAAAACTTGTGACTTATCAGGAATTGAACCTGAGACCTTCTCATAATAAAATGTAGGTTGGTTTAATTCAAATAAGACTGTTTCAGCCACTCAGAGGCAGGCTTAGGATTGTAGCAGGCACTACTTAAGACACACACACATTTGGTCAGGAAAAAGAAGTCATTTGTCGGGGGAGGTGTTAACAGTCAAACTTTTGACAGCTGAGAGAGACCAGAGACCTTGTGCGATGAAAGAAATTTGGTGTGGCAAACTGAGATAGAAAGACCCTTGTTTTTAAATCACAATGTCAAAGACCAGTATGTTAATCATTACACTGTTGGGATTCCCCCATAGAATTTGTGTTTTTCTATATCAGAAATGTATTACTGTAGCTTGTATATTGAATAAAGATGATGATGTCTAAATTTTAAGCTGTTTTAACATTTTTCTTTAACAAGTAAAATTATATTAAATTGTTTTTAGAACTTTTAAGCTATTTTCTTCTATGAAGTATTCCGTATTTTCCACACATTTTCATCCTGTTTGCAGTAGATTAAGGGCAAACAGTCAAATGATTAAAATGAATCCTTTATTTGTATCCAACACATGAAGTAAATAAAAGGAAAGGGACTGGGAAAAATTAGTAAAATTCAGGGTGAGTAGAAGTTTTAGTAGGGGATAAGGGAGTGTTCATGTGTGATGATAGAGCAGGGGAGAAAGTATTAGCTTAGTAACACATTCCCTTCTCTTTAATTGATTAGGAAATTAGGCACTACTAGAATAAATGTTATAAATCTAGCCTCTAAGGTGGCTTTGGTTGGTTGATTGGGTTTTATGGCTTATCAACTTTGATAGGTTATTTAATGCCAAATCCACTTTTATACAAGTGGAGCTGCATGAAAAAATGTGTGCAGGCATTTATGTTTTAGGTCATATTTATTTTAGATATTTTTGTCTGTGTGCTATCAGAGTCTCTTGTCTGTTCTTCCCCGATCTGTTGTTTGCTAAGAAGTGATATGTGGATGGGCCAACCACTGAGCATTTCAGCTGGTGATTTGAAATTATATGAAAGAGATGAGGCCCATTAGGTCATCATGGCCAGGTGGTAGTCAGTGCATGCTTCTTGTGCTCTCAGGAGTATCTTTATACATAATCCTATCATCCTCTCAACAAATCCATTTGACCTTTGGTGAGGATGTTGTGGACTTGAAGTTGTACTTCTCAGCAAGATATCTGAATTCCAGGCTTGCATATTGTGGTTTGATGTCACTGTAAAATGCCTCTGGTACTCCTTTCTCCTCCAATATTGCTTTCATTTGTTAGATTACAGTTCTAGATGTAGTTGAGTATAGCCAATGTACAAATGGGCCGCAACTATTTGACTGCTACCAGGGGGTAATCATTTGTTGGTTGGTTGGTTTTATGGCGTATCAACCTTTGTAGGTTATTTAACGCCAAATTCTGTCTATATGTATATACATTTAACCAATGAATACTTAGTAGGTAAAATTTTTCTATACGCAGAATTTCACTTGTTTGCACATGATTAATCAGTTTTAATTCGTCATATTTTTTCGTACAATCATTTGTAAAGAGGTCTGTTCTAACATACTGTCAAGGATATAAAAGGGTTTTATGCTATAATAAGGTCTCTGATGGGATACTTACTTGGAATTTCTGACACACAGCAATCATGTCTTTGATATCCTTGTTAATGCCTATCCAGAAAACAGAAGTTCTGGCAGGTTTTCTCCACTTCTTGGTGGGACCCGTGGAGCTGTTAGTTGTTATTGGGTTGACTAAAGGAATCCGCTGCCTTTTGACATCAGATCACAAAGTGGCTTGGTCAGAGTCACAAAGTGAAAGAAGAACCTGTTGAGGTAGTTGACCTATCCTAGGAAGGAGGCAAACTGTTCTTCATCTGTGGGTGGCTGCATGGGTGTAATGGATTTTACTTTCTTCGGATCTTGTTTTATACTGTCCTTTGATATAACATAACCAAAAACAAAAATTTTGGATGCTCTTACTAAAAGCCTTTCAGGGTTGAGCTTGCAGTTTGTTTCTCTAGCTTTCTGGAGTAGTTTGTTGAGGGTAATATCATGGTCTCTCCCATCTTCTTCAAAGCTTAGACAATTGTCATTAGAGATGGAGAAGACATTTTTTAGGTCTCTGAAGTTCTCAAGCATCACCCATTGAAGTTTGTCTTGGGCATTTTTCACACCTATTGAAAACCTGTTAAACATATACCTGCCAAATGGTGTGATAAAAGTCATCAGTTCCCTGGATTTCTTCACTAATTTCTTCTGCCAATAGCTTCACTTGACATCTGTGATAATGAACCATTTATCTCCATGAAGACTTGATATGATCTCCTCAAAAGTCATAAATTGGGGGCATAAAATGACTATGTTCAAGTCTCTGGGGTCCAGGCAGAGTCTAAAGGATTCATTATCTTGGGTGTGTTTAGGAACAAGAGCTATTATACTCTGACCTATGAGGGAATCCATTTTGGTTTTAAACTTGTCTCTTAAAACCACATGGAGTCATCAAGGTGGATGTACAGTTGAAAGTATCATGGGGTCTACACTTATTTTGTATTCTCCTGGTAGGTAGCCAATGCTGTCAAACACATCAGAAAATTTGTGAAGGATTCATTCTCTTCCTTTGAGGTCTTCTGAGCCAGTGATGAGTTTTACTTGTCTCATTCTCAGCCAGTTTAAACAAGCTTTCCTTGGCTGGTGTGACTGAAGTTCTTTTTAACCAGCTTCCAAGAGGTTTAGAGTCCAAGCAAGATTGGTCATTTGGTTTTGGCAACATAGAATAAAGCACTTGTGTATAAGGTTCTATATCTTACTCCTAGGTGGCATACTATTCTCTTATTCTATTGAGGAACCCCTGAAAGCAAACAGACATAAAAGAGTGTCTTTGAGTGATGCACCTTTTAAATGCTTAAATATACTCAAAAGGATAAAGTTACTTATAGTACCTGTGTCAATTTTAGCATTTAATTAAATCAGCAATATTTTATGGCTAATTCCTATTTTAGCATAGCCCTGTCTCTTTTTTATGTACTGCAGATATGCTAAGGAAGTATGAACCTTTCCATGAGAACTCCTCTTCAATATCATCCTGTGTGGTTACATGAACATTTCTGCCCTTGGTTTTGTTTTCAGTGTAACTAGACTGGCTTCTTGGCTTCTTTGTTTAATGGCATATCAACTTTTGTAGGTTATTTAATGCCAAAGCCATTCTCCTAGAAGGACAGTAGTGGTACTATTTAACCCATAGCTGGGAGGATAAGGGGGTTCATACCTTTCCCAAGGGTATTTGCCTGAAAGTGAACGTAATAGCGCAACTGGAGTACAAACTCGCTTACTATGATTCCGCAGTCCATTGCTTTAACCATTACACCACGAGTACACCCCCCAGCGTAACTTGAGAACCTGTTTCGTTTCTTAATGGATTCTTTTGAATGACATACACCTGCAAAATGTTTCAACTCTTTTTTACATTTTGAGCAAATTCTGCCTTTTGCAAGACATTTGCCCCAATAGAGATCTTTGCGATAAAACCTGTAATTATTGATGTCTTCGTCACCTTCAATCAATTCCATGGGCACTGATCTCCACGTCCTGCAAAATGAGGATCAATTATACCTGTTTGAATATAGTCTCCTCTATCTCTGCAATACATAGGGTGTCTATTATTGTGAGATCCTTCTTCTCTTAGTGTAGGGATTTTTAGGTTGATGTTAGGTGAATCCCAAAAATGAAGAAATTAAGTAAGGGAGTTGTACTCACATTGCTTCATTATTTGGCATAATCTTTTTAGAAAGATGCAGGCAGGTTCATTGGGGTCTTGACAGCAATGTAATAACTACTGCCTTGACACATGAAAGCTGGATTGTGGTTGTGAATATACACAAAATCAGTCAATATAGTTATTGACATCCTTTGCTTCTTCTTTGCTAAAATCAAACATGCTACTTATTTCTTGTCACTTGTCACCAGCCTATAGAAATAGATAGTTACCAGTGTCATTGAGTAGTCCATTGAAATGAAGTTGGACATGACATAAAAATCTGTCCATTTTTATGGACAAGTTGGGATTATGCCAGTAGATTGTTGGAAAGACATGGTGATTAAAATTCAGAAATTGACAATAAAAAATACGTCTTACTTTCAGTGAGGAGATAATTGAAATGGAGATTCCCTTTTTATAATTTTTTTTTGAGTGGTTTTTTAGGTCAGTTAGGAATCTGCTGACACAATATCACTGTTAACTGTGATTTATAACAAACGAATTAGGATCTGAGCACGTTTTTTCTTTTAGATGCAGAAGGTTAATAAACTTAACAAAATATCACTGTGGACTGTGAGTTGCAACACATATATATTTTTATCCTCCTTGTTTTAATCTCATTTTCTGGTACCATATTGTGTTATTTGTTATCACCAATTACAATGGATTAAGGACAGTCAAATAGTTAAAATGAATCCTTTATTTGTATCAAGTTGAGTTGCCATTACAGGAAGTAAATAGGAGGAAATAGACAGGGAGCAATTAGTAAAATTCAAAGTAGAAGGGTTGGTAAGAAGTAAGGGAGCATTTACATGTGTAATAATAGAGCAGGAGAGAAAGCGTTAGCTTAGTATCACAACAGATTGAAAATTGCTTTATAAGTTACAGTATTTTAACTTTATTTTTTAACTGTTAGTAATATTTTAAACAGTATTTTAATATTGCAGCAATAAAAATCTCACTGTGACATGCACATTTTTTATGTATTGCAGTAACTTACATACAAAAAAGGTATCATTATCAATATTGATGTGAATCCCTATAAGATTAAAAATTGGTAATCATTATTGTTATTATTATTATTACTACAACTACCATTACATCCTTAGTGTAAGGCTTAAAATATAAATTATAAAAAGGCTTCCAGTAAAATTTCTTGATTTTAGAAGAATTAATAGATTTTGAAAAGTTTAGTATTTGACTTAGTTGATATAAAAATTGTTTTCATGTTGATTTTTTTTTTGCATAATGTTGTTGTAACTTAACAAAAGGGTTACTGAATGAGAAATAACCAAAATCGAGGTTGAAAATGAAATGGAAATTTTTATAACATTAACAAAATACAATACTTGCCAGTGGCATAAAGAAGGTAACCACTGTTAGTGGTGTACTACTCAGTATATTCCCACCCCGTTCACAACAGTGTCCAATGTATTCATGAGAAATGGGACATACCCATTAATGCTCATAGGTAGGGTATATAACAAATGTAAAACATAAAATCATTGATAACAGCAAGAAAAATGCATTTTAACATTTCTATTATTACTAGTAATATATATATATATATATATCTATTTGAAGAACATTTTGGCTAAAGATATTTCCATGTCAGAAGTTTCAGCCTCACTTTGATTTTAAACATAAAAATATGTTACTAGATATAAGAAAATGATATACAATCATATACAAATCTAATGTAGTGTACATTATTTTATATTTGATGGTCTTTTATTGATATTTTTAAAAACTTTTTACAGCTAATCTTTATTTTATTTTTTTTTTTAAAGACAAATAAAATGGGTACACATTCACTTTTATGAAAAGATATTTGAACAAATTCAAGATTTAAAAAATGAACAAGTTGAAGATTAATATAAAAATATTTAAGATAAAAAAAAATTAACAAAGATAAAAATGAAAAATTGGATAATATAAATCCACTTTGTTTTTTATATAAAAAAAGTTAATTGTACAAAGAATAAAAAATATTTATAAAATACAAAACAAGATACACAAATTATGTAATAATGTACATAATGGTTAGAATGTTTGTCAATGACCAGGAGACCAGGGTTCAATCCCAGGTCAAGTCATACCAAAGACTAAAAAAATGCTACTTGATGCCTCCTTGCTTAACACTCAGCGTTATAAGTTATGGATCAAGGGTAAGTGGAGCAATCAAAGAAAAGGAGTAGCACCCTCCCTTACAACTCGGTGTAGTAGCTATGGAAAAGGGAGTTTTTGGGTTGCTCTCAACTATGGTTGGTTAAACTTCTTATTTTAAATATCTAGTAAGTTATTTTCACCTTTAAAAATAATGTGCGGTCAAAAACAATTAGGTTGGAATATCTGCAGCAGGAATCTCTTTACCAAAATATCAACAACCAAAAATTCCTGTTTCCTTATATATATATATATATATATATATATATATATATATATATAGAGAGAGAGAGAGAGAGAGAGATAAATAATGGAAAAAAACCTGACAATATGTAAAAAATTTGACAGAGTAGTCCAAAGTGATGAATTTATTGTTGAAAATAAAATCAACAATAAATTCATCACTTTGGACTACTCTGTCTATATATATATATATACAATGTTTGAATAGTAAATTTTCAAATATAAAAATAACTCACAAGTCTTTTTCCCTTGATATAATAACACCAGTGATGGAGCATATATACATTGTAAAAACTAAAAATCCCTATTTAAAACCGATTAAAATGAATTTAAAAAGAGTTTCATGCTGAAACACCTTCTCTTCATTATTGTAAATTTCATGAGATTTTCCAGAGGAATAATGAGACTATTTTCCAATGAATGTGAAAAGAATCACTAATGATTGTGAAATTCTCATAAAACTGATAATAACTTGGAGAAAGTGTTTCTCTATGAAATCCTTATCTTTAATTTTGGTCATTATCTTAAGGTTTTACATGTGTGTGTGTGTATATATAGGTCTGTATTAGACAATAGAAAATAAATTGAGAACAAGTACCTAAAAAGTTTATTTTTCAATAAGTTTATTAAATAACAGTAAAAAGAAAAAAAGTATGATGATCTCATGTAGTGTGCCAGAAAGAACTGGAAATAAGTCCTGTTGGTTTTGCTATTTGTCCTCTATTTTTAATGTTAGCTTCAAGAAATGTTTCTAATCTTGACACTGAGCCAACAGATGGGCTAACTGCTTTAATTTTTGGAAGAAACTCTGTTATAAGAATGTGTAATAATTTTTGAAATGGTTTTCGGTAATTGGTGAATAAGGTGTGACCTGTAACCTCCAATAGGTTATAAAGTACTGCAGCAGTGATGTCAGGCCGAGGATCTATGTTAAGAGTCCTGGACACCCAGGTCCAACAATTTTCAACCCCATGTGGATGTGGTTTGTTAACTCCTGGTGGCATTGGAGACACCATGATGGCAGAATATAATCGAATTATGCCTGTCATTCGAGTCAAAAACTTCTCTTGGTCTTCTATTTTTTCATTTTCATATTTGTAACCAAGCATTCTACAAAATAAATGAAACAAAATATCAATATACTGAGTAAATCTTACAAACAGCTGAAGATTTTTAAGCTAACAGAATATTATTCTTATAATGAAAAGAAGTTCTTGATAATAAGTTACATGACATAACATTTTACAAATGCAAAAAACATTCTTATACCTAGTGATTGATTAATAGATAATCAAGTCTCCTTGATTTTGTTAATAGGTCAATCTTTATTTCCATCATCTTCACATTATCGATATAGAGAAAAGATGTAAGCAACTCTGAAAAACAGCCTTATTGTAAATCAATATTTTATTAACAATCAAATTTTGGTAACATTTATGTTTATTGTCATAATCATAAAAAAATATAAATAAATTATCAAATACTTTGGAAATCATTAAACTATACAATGTGATTATGATTATAGGCAACTAATTACAACAATGATCGAAATACTGATAAGCTACAATGATGTTTTTGTTAAATATCATCTTTTTAACATGTATTTTATATCTATTATTTAGTGCTAGAACCTGGAAAACAAGTGAGAAAACAAAAAATAAAAGGAAGAAATACAATACAAAATAAACCATATCATTAAAATGTAATAAAGTTTTCAACTGGCGTAATAGTCATAAACATCACATACTGTAGAAAAATTTTTTAGAATTTCACTATTTGTAAATCCAACAAACTAATGAAGGATGAAAAACTACCATAATAGCATATAAGGCACACTTTTATTTTTTTTACTAAAAATATTTTTTAAAATTCCCCAGTGTCTTATATGCTAAAGGTTTAAAATTCACAATAGTTGGCTGAAATTGGCTACCTGGCAACCCCTATTAGCTTAGACTTTCATATACCTATTTTCATTATTTAAAAGGCTATTATACTGATTAAAAGTGTTATGATTGATAATATTCATTTTAATAACTTCATTAGGCTGTCAAATATGATAACTAATCAAAATATGCTAAAACGAGTCTAAAATATACTTTAAATTCATAAAGTCTAAATGTCATCACTTGACACAAAAATAACAATAAATTGTTCTTACTTTTGGTAAATTTCTGTGCTCTGTCCATCTTCTTGCGGTATGTAATATGGCACAATATAAGGGCAAGCAAGGTGGAAATTAGCTAGCAGGAGTTCTCCTAAATCAGGAAAATTGGACCATAAACCCACAGCAACAGTAGCAATTGCATATGCAGATTCATGGCTTGAGGAAACTTGTTCAGCTCCTTTTTTCTGAAAATTTAAAACAAGAATTAATACAAACAAAGCATCGGGATATGAATGAAAATATCAGATGAGTATATATGTATGGGTAAATCTAAAGACATGATAAAATGGAAACCTTGTGTAGATAAATATGTGCAAGGAACAATTGCAAGTTTATGCAGATAAGTAATGATAATAATTATGATGATAATTATAAATCTAAGTTATTTGAAGGTTTTTTTTTTGGTGGGGGTACATTAATTTTTGTTTTGCAAACTTATAGTATGCAAAACAAAAATAAAAGTAAAATAAAGTCACTAATTAGGAGTTTTATGAAGATATTTAAGTTGTTGAATGCTCAGGTTCAGTATCTGACACTCACCAAGAAAAAAATGAAATTTGTAAGGAAAGTTTCAATAACCCTAATAGGAAAAAAAAAAAGATAAACTATACAATTAAACACATTTGAGATTATTCAAGTTGAAAAAGAAATCAAGTAGTAGAAATCAATCAAAGAAATCAAGTAGTAGAAATCAATCAAACAAATATTATTGATTGATTTTAACAGAATATCAACCAGTGTGTGGGTTATTTTAGAGGTTAGAGAATCACATTCTTTGTACATTAATAATTACATTTTTTGTGAGTTTGGAGACAAGATTTTTTTTTATAAGGTCTAATCAAATATGAATAATTTTTAAACAGTTATATTTGACCCCCAGATGAAATACTAACAGGTATTACCAGTCTGGGTCAGAGTAGACCTAGGAGTAATGGAAATGTAGGTGTACTACACATTCCCCAGATCTCAGGAATTGGAGCCTCACCATCAGATACAGTTTACTTCCATATCTAGGACACTCTTTTGGATAGCGGGGCTCTTGCCCCTTTGCAGATGATACAGTTAGCATATTCTAAGACTGCTGACAGGACAGAAATCCACCTGAAGATGATTGGTAGATTTCATATGAATCTAAAGTTATGCAATAATGAATTTGTGAATTATTGATGGTATTAGTGAGTTGAAACTCTGTAAGACATAACAGACTGAAAATTGACAATAATAATTATGCATAAATCCTTAGGGATTAAATGAAAGTAGGATTACCAATTGAAAATAATGATTATGCATAAATCCTTAGGGATTAAATGAAAGTAGGATTACCAATTGAAAATAATGATTATGCATAAATCCTTAGGGATTAAATGAAAGTAGGATTACCAACTGACAAAATAATGATTATGCATAAATCCTTAGGGATTAAATGAAAGTAGGATTACCAACTGACAAAATAATGATCATGCATAAATCCTTAGGGATTAAATGAAAGTAGGATTACCAACTGACAAAATAATGATCATGCATAAATCCTTAGGGATTAAATGAAAGTAGAATTACCAATTGAAAATAATGATTATGCATAAATCCTTAGGGATTAAATGAAAGTAGGATTACCAATTGACAAAATAATGATTATGCATAAATCCTTAGGGATTAAATGAAGGTAGGATTACTGACAAAATAATGATTATGAATAAATCCTTATGGATTAACTAAAAGTAGGACTATTACATGAAAAAATAATCACAATGTATGAATCCTGACTATTCCAAAGATGTCATTGAAAGTTTATATGAAGAGAAAACAGAAAGATGGTTTGGTCAATTTGTTTAACAGCATATCACCTCCTTATGGGTTATTCAATACTAAAATTTGATCAACTTTGATCAATAAAATGCTTGATTAACTATATTTTCAATGTTCCATTGCATTCTTTTTAATTGCACTTTTTATTTAATCCTTTGCAAGCACAATTAAATGGTATCAAGAATTTCTATTCAATATAAATAATTTGTACACAGTTGTATGGTTTCAAGTATTCCTAATACTAACAATTTATACACAATTATATGCGCTAAAGTAAGTATTTTTATGTAATAATAATTATTAGTTTGCACACAGTTATATGATTTCAAGTAGCTAATAAAAATAATCCTTAGTAAACATTCATAGTTTCAAGTAACTATTCTTAATACAAATAAGTTACATACAGAGTTAAATGGCATCAAGTAATCCTATTCAATACAAATAATTTTTAAACAGGTCTATTAGACCCATAGATGGGACTCTAACAAGTACTTCCACTCTGGGTCTTTTTACTCCATACTCCCAAGAGCTCGAGAATGGGAGCCTTAACACCAGATGCAGTTTAGGGGAGCCTCAGGAGCCTAGCAATAAACCCAAATAAACCCAGCCCTTACCCTTTTAAATTAGTGGGCAATTTATTCATTAAACCACCCAGCACCAACGCCAGGTGTTTTAAGAGACAGAGAACCATCTCATCACTTGATCTATAGTAGAGACATTTGTTTTAATTCTCAGCCCAAGCATTTTTCTTACATCAAAGTATTAATAAATTCAATACTTACCACCAACATTTTAGCAACAAGGTATTTTGCAAAAGTGATTCCTTCAGGCTGCTCTTTAGCTGAAATATATTTATTTGATACTTCAATGTTCTGTCCCTGAAGAAGCATTGTCAATTTGTTGAGTTTGTCTTTTAAGTGAGCACCACTTAGTGGAGATATAGCATTAATCAAAATATTTGCTGCCTTTCGTATCTTGAATTTATACTCCTTCAACTGAAATATGAAAAATAAAATGAATGACTAATCTTTTTTTAATAAATATTGAATTCAAAAGCATAAAAACATCCATTAAAATACATTCATGACAGACGATTTTTATACTCTTTCCTTTTAGTTGTATCGGTTCAATTTTTATATTAATGATTAAAAAAAATTAACAGTTATTATCATCAATTTACATTTTATTTATTTGTAACCACCAGGGATACACAACAGACAATTTAAATGAAATATGACAATGTACCACTAGTGGTACACTACATTGTGAATATGCTAAGCAGTCAGTTTCAGTTCGCTTGTTTAAGCCTTAAACTTTAAGACTATTTGTTTATATTACTCTTTCCTAAAGTATGTGTTATCTAGTTATTTGTGCCAGAAAAAAGAATATACAAAACCAGTGCAAAATAAATGACTATTTTAGAAGAGAATTTAAAAAATTTGAAACAAAAATTAAACAAAACTTAATTAAAAACCAAATTATTTTCCAACATTAAATACAGAACATTATGACTGGATTTAAAATCCTTTCATAAATTTCATCTGATATACAAGTGAAATTATATAAAATAAAATTGGTTTCTATATGCAGTAATTATAGACTTAAAATCAAGCAAAAAAAATTGATATATTCTGAATTTCTATGAAAAAAAAAGGTTTAAATATTTTAATCCCATTTTTCATTTCATATTCATATAATGTGGGGTTTTCTTTTCTTACTAATATTAAATGCAAACAATAAGATTATTATTTTTTTCTCAGCCCATTAGTGGCTAAGACAAATACATTTATGATATTTTTTGATCAATTTTTTTTCAACCATCTCTTTTAAAAGTCTCAGTGTAATTTTACTTTGTTAAAGTGACCTAAATTTCCACTTGGTCAAATACTTATTTTTTTATTTATACAAATCTCTTCTGCCTGAATTATAACAATAGCTAAAAAGGAATGAGTAAAAAAAACATCTCAATTTACCTCTTGGTTATTTAAAAAGGGACCTAGGTTAGTCTCCACTTCTTTTAATTTGTCTTGAAGACGGAGATATTCTTTTAGTGCTTCAGGGTCAACAAACTGAGAAAATCGTTCCAAGGCTAAATAAATATTAAAAAAATAAAATAAAACTGATTATTTGCATAAAAAGTTTTACACATTTCAGAAGGTGATAAAAGTTTCAAAAAAAGTTCATCACAAAAAGTTTAAAGATTATAACCACAGTGTCACAAATAATCACAATGTAAAAAAATGAATCGTTGAAAAAAAATTATCTTATATGATGGCATATAAGGTGTAAGACTATCCCTACCCTGCAAAATAGCTCCAAAAGATATCCCCCTGAATCTTAAAAATAAAAAACTTCAAATATCCACACCAACAATACCTCCAAATAACATTGACAATATTCATTTTTTTCCATCTTCCTTACTCTTACTTAATAAGTGTTCACCTGGTTTCC
>CAUZXS010000259.1:0-40492 GCA_963585895.1 Sepioteuthis lessoniana | reverse complement strand
CTAGTTTGAATTCTGAATTTTCCTTCAAGACTGATTACCGTACCACAATTAAAGATTACAGTCTACCCTACTATTTATCCATTGTTGGTGGCTGAAAGAGAAAATATAGAATCATGTCTTTTCCGGGTGTGTTAACGTGAAGGGAAATCCAAACAACTTCATCCAAGATTTGAATTTGGGTCGCTGAGTCCATTTCCTACAATGATAAGCTTTATGCCAACTGCAAGAACGTACGTGTGAATCGACAAATCGATATACATAACCTACTAGTAATGATTGTCTTCTATACTGATCACTGGCAATTTCTTTTATCTTGATTTCCAATTCATTTCAACGGTAAAGTCATTTTCAGTAATTTTTCATATAAATAGCTATCTATATATCTTACATATGTTATATACCTTATGTGCCATTAAGATTTATTTTCATTTCTGGCAACTTTTGAATAATAGCTTAAATGTTTAACATTTTAGTAAAGTACTGAAAAAGTTGATTCGTTTTTAGTTTCCGTCGAAGCTTCTTTCGCTTGACCTTCATCAGAAAAAATTGAAGTAAAAGTATAAAAGACAAGGGATCGTCACCGCAACAAAGAAAAACAAGAAAAACTTTAAAATTACGTTTAAAATGATTTTGAATATCAACAAAGAATTAAAAAAGGAACAATTTTAAAATAGACGAATACAGTAAATGTCCTTTTTAACTTTCCTCCTTGTTTCAGGCCGAAATTTGCCCAAGAGATTGATTGGTTTGATTTCTTTGTTTAATGGCATATCAACCTTTGTAGGTTATTTAATGCCAAAGCAATTCTCCTAGAAGAACAGTAGTGGTACTATTTAACCCATAGCTGAGCGGATTAAGGGGTTCATACCTTTCCTGAGGGTATTTGTCCGAAAGTGAACGTAATAGCACGACTGGAATTCGAACTCTCTTACTACAATTCCGCAGTCCATCGATTTAACCATTACACTCCCGGGACACTCCCTTCTAAGAGAGTGAACAACATTTAATTGAAAATTCTAATTTCTCTGCTATCTACTCAAATGTTTACCTTATGCTCGTAAATGTGGCTCAGTCATCTTTCCATCTTTCCAGTCCTTGAATCAATTTACATAATTGTTCGCCGGCCTTCTTTAGGTTGACAGAAATAGGTTTTGTTCTTATTTAAACCTTTAGGTAAATTTTTACGGAAATAAGACAGCGATTCCTTGGGGGGGGATCTTTTTGTTTTGTTTTGGTTTTGGTTTTGTTTTTTAAGGGTTTTTTTTGTTGTTTTTTCCCGTTTAACTGAATTCAGACTGATCTGATATTGGTGAAATGAAAGAAGCTTACTAAGAGACTAAGAATTAATCTGTTTCTTTTTCTAGCCATGCTCTTTATATGATATATAATAACACTTTACTATACTAATGCTTCTCTGATTCCTGATAATTGATAATTTAATTCTTTCTAATTTTCATTTCCTTTCATTAAAAAAATAATCCTAGTCATTACATCACTCATATATCTCTATTTAGTCAAAAATGTTTGTCTTCCTTTGGCAAAGCAGAAAATCCTTTTCTTTTTTGTACCTTTAGTGCATTTCTATGGCCAATCATTAGTAATACATTTATAATGTATTTATGATTTGAGGGATTGATGATACGTATATAAACCCTTTTTGTTCAGTAATGGTTGCCCTACTTTAAGATCTATGATATATATAAACCCTTTTTGTTCAGTAATGGTTGCCCTAATTTAAGATCTATGATATATATAAACCCTTTTTGTTCAGTAATGGTTGCCCTAATTTAAGATCTAAACCCTTTTTGTTCAGTAATGGTTGCCCTAATTTAAGATCTATGATATGTATATAAACAATTTTTGTTCAGTAATGGTGACCCTAATTTAAGACCTATGATACGTATATCAACCCTTTTTGTTCAGTAATGGTTACCCTAATTTAAGATCTATGATACGTATATCAACCCTTTTTGTTCAGTAATGGTTGCCCTAATTTAAGATCTATGATACGTATATCAACCCTTTTTGTTCAGTAATGGTTGCCCTAATTTAAGATCTATGATACGTATATAAAGCCTATTTGTTCAGTAATGGTTGCCCTAATTTAAGATCTATGATACGTATATCAACCCTTTTTGTTCAGTAATGGTTACCCTAATTTAAGATCTATGATACGTATATCAACCCTTTTTGTTCAGTAATGGTTGCCCTAATTTAAGATCTATGATACGTATATAAAGCCTATTTGTTCAGTAATGGTTGCCCTAATTTAAGATCTATGATACGTATATCAAGCCTATTTGTTCAGTAATGGTTACCCTAATTTAAGATCTATGATACGTATATCAACCCTTTTTGTTCAGTAATGGTTGCCCTAATTTAAGATCTATGATACGTATATAAACCCTTTTTGTTCAGTAATGGTTGCCCTAATTTAAGATCTATGATACGTATATAAAGCCTATTTGTTCAGTAATGGTTGCCCTAATTTAAGATCTATGATACGTATATCAACCCTTTTTGTTCAGTAATGGTTACCCTAATTTAAGATCTATGATACGTATATCAACCCTTTTTGTTCAGTAATGGTTGCCCTAATTTAAGATCTATGATACGTATATAAACCCTTTTTGTTCAGTAATGGTTGCCCTAATTTAAGATCTATGATACGTATATAAAGCCTATTTGTTCAGTAATGGTTGCCCTAATTTAAGATATATGATACGTATATAAACCCTATTTGTTCAGTATGGTTGCCCAAATTTAAGATATATGATACGTATATAAACCCTTTTTGTTCAGTAATGGTTGCCCTAATTTAAGATCTATGATACGTATATAAACCCTTTTTGTTCAGTAATGGTTGCCCTAATTTAAGATCTATGATACGTATATAAACCCTTTTTGTTCAGTAATGGTTGCCCTAATTTAAGATCTATGATACGTATATAAACCCTTTTTGTTCAGTAATGGTTGCCCTAATTTAAGATATATGATATATATATATATATATATATATATATATATATATATATATATATATATAAAGTCTATTCGTTCAGTAATGGTTACCCTAATTTAACATCTATGATACATATATAAATATACTTATTGTTAAGTAATGGTTGCCCTAATGTAAGACAATCAATTTCTTCCTGGTCACTAATGTACAGTGTCAGAGAAAAAAAAATGGTTATTCAGTACAACGACACTTTATTCTTCCAAAATGTCTTTTATAATGAATTTGATATCAGGAGACCAAAATATGACAGTGTGATATTTATATGTATGTATTCTTAGTATCGACACACGGGCACGCACTGCCATATACACATATTCACATGCATATATACATGCATACATAAATATGATGGATGTTTTTCACAACTGTTAAAAAAAATGTATGTGTATGTGTATTCGCACGAGCGTGAATGTGTCTAATGTATAATATTTATAATAAATAGTTTAAAATGTTCCTATTTAGAAAAAAATATTTCGAATGAGTTGATTTCACAAGGTTTGCTATATTTACAATCTTACACGAATCTTTAGCTTAATAATTTACCAAAATTGACATAGTCCACCTCAAAGCCATTCTTGTAAGGCACACTGTTAAGATCAAACTCAATACAGCAGCTATAAATAGAGAGAATAGTTTGGTAAGCTTTATCTAGTCTGACACAAGGTCAGAGATGCAGATGGTTAATTGGTTAGTTTTACAGCATGCCAGTAACATTTTTTGAGTTATGCCCTAATCAGTAAAACATCTATGGACTCTAAACATGTTACAAAAATGTATTTTTACAATCATTTACAAAAAGTAAATACTTTATACTATATTAATGTTGTTATATATTAACGGGACCTGCGGGTGTGAATACGGCGGATGTTGTTGACAGATAGATTGATAAGACCGGCGTGATCACCGAAATGTCATCATGTCCACAGGTGCTGTGTATCAGTAGATGTTGAGACAGCTGCATCCGCTCAAGGATAATATCAACAAGGTGATTGCCAAAATGTTACAATGCCCACAGGTGCTGTGAATATGGTGGATGTTGAAACAGGTGCTTCCTGTCGAAGATATCGGAATATCACCTTGAACAGTGGACGTGGTTGAATTCGGTGATGGTGGCAGATGTGTACACCCACAGAACCGGGCTTGGGCAAGTAGCCTATGGGAAGCAGACAACATAACCAATGGAAAGCAAAGAAGTGAGACGTAGGCGTAACCATAGTTAACGAAAAAGAGGAATTGCTGCAGGTCACGTGAGAGTTGTAGACTATGTAAGTTCCCGAATTTCGGCTAAAGTCAGTTGTTCACTGGCTCTTCCGTCTCCCGACAACTCCTTCATGTGAGCGAACTCTCTGCGATTGCTTTTCTGCTCCACACAAGTATCATCGCCAAATATAAAAATATAATCTTATATTTTTATATACGTACGTGTTCCTCGTTGCTAATAACGACACAGTATACAATACAACAATGTTTTAAGTGACAATGTATTAATACTGTTGAAAATCTTTTTTAAACATTATCTCAAACGGATCTCTTTGACTCATAGAACAGATACTTTTTCTCCGAGTTAGAGTGAACCGAGAAGTAATAACAACAAAGAGGTGACCTCACACTTCCCAGTGCAACAGTGGATGCTGTTTCATGTCAAACCCAGAACATCCAGTAAGGATCACTCCCTCTACCACTGTAATGACGAACAAGATTGCTTAGTTAACCACTACTCCACATTGAGACATTTGTTGATATTTATCAAATAAATCTGGCACAAAGTCACTGTTGGGGAGTTTGTTTGTTTGTTTGTTTGTTTGGGTTTTATGGTATATCAACATTTGTAGGTTATTTATTGCCAAATCCGTTTTTTTATACAAATAAACAGTTCTATTTCAAACAATTCAGTTTAACCAGAGTACACAGTTTAATAGTTAAAAACAGGTCTATTTCAAACTATTCATTTTAGTCAAACACTTCTACTTCAAACAATTCAGTTTAGTATAAACATAGTTTTCGTTTATACACAATTAAATGTCAAAATAGTTCTATTTCAGACAAATCAGTTTTGCAAAAGTATGCAGTTTACATGTCAAAACAGTCCTATTTCAAGCAATTCAGTTTAGTATAAGTACGCACTTAAAATATCAAAACAGTTCTATTTCAAACAATTTAGCATAAGTACACTGTTTAGTTCTATTTTACCCATAGACAGGGCCCTACCAGATGCTTCCACATTGGGTAAAATAACATATATATGTCATAGATTATTATAGGAAAAATTGTTACTAGAATTGTGTAGAAAACGTTTTATTTTAATATGTCGCATAAAAGATTTGGGATATCTTAGCTGTGCAAAGAATCTTTTTTTATATAATCAAGTTCATCAATTTGATGTAATTTGAGATAATTCTAAAGAATCTAAGGTAAAACCCTATGATTATTCCATTTATTTTTTTGGTATTATGATGTGAATAAAAACGGATATGGTCATTTTCATTATTAGATTTATTAAAAAAAATATTAATTTTGATTTGTTGTTATCATCTATTCATAATTTATCTAAAAACGGAAAGTTGTTAGTTCCTAATTCAGATGTAAAATCAATTTTGTTTAAATTTATCAGTAATTTTAAAGTTTTGTCTAGTTTCTTTGTTTGCTGGCATATCAACCTTTGTATTTTATTCAATACCAAAGCCATCCTTCTAGAGGAATAGAATTTGCACAATTTAAAAAGTTGGTTCATACTTTTTCCAAGGGCATGCGTCCGAAAGAGAATGTAATAGCGCGATTGGAGTTCGAACTGGCCGGGATTCAGTGATCTGTTTGTAACTCAAAACTCCAGCAGATCATCTTTCGCACCCATGCATG
The DNA here is from genome assembly GCA_963585895.1 of Sepioteuthis lessoniana. NCBI lineage: Eukaryota > Metazoa > Mollusca > Cephalopoda > Myopsida > Loliginidae > Sepioteuthis > Sepioteuthis lessoniana. The sequence goes on along the minus strand of CAUZXS010000259.1, from coordinate 34,614 downwards.
TTTGCTTTTTTATTCCTTTTGTGTCAATTTGCTGCATTCACTTTATGTGAATAACTATTTCATCTCTATCACCAAATCGCCTACATTTGCTGTTCTGTTGCATATCAATTTCTGCTTTAGTCTTTATGGCATTATTTTGTACTGCTATTAAAAGAGATTCAATTTAAATAGTTACTCCTTTGTAGCCATGTCCAGGTCCTCATGTCTCCAGAACTCTTCTCAGTATTCTGATTGATCTTAATAATGCTGTAGTCTGCATGGCCTCCACTTGTCCTCTTATTTCCAAGTCTTCCAGTCCCTTTACCAACCCTTTGTAGGTTTTTATCATTTTTTTTTTTGACTTATTGAGAGTTTTTCATAACCAGCATTTGCTGATGATTGTCTCCTGCAGTCTAACTGACAGCAAGTCTCGTCAAGTCCCTAGGACTCTTCTCAGTATTCTAATCGATTTCCTTTGTCACTTGAAGTATTCATATTGTTGTTTTTCTTCTTATCGTGTTTCATAGATTTTAATATTGTTGCTTTCCTATTTGTCCTGGAGTTATTTCTGTAATTAGCTGTTGTAATCAACCTCTCTTGATTATATATTCTTTGTGTCCTTAAAATGCTGTATCCATATAATCCTCAATGCTGGTGAGTCCTCTTCCTCCTTTTCTCGTCATATAGGGTATAATTATTTATAAATGATTATTAATTCGAACCATACAAGTTGTTGGCGACTACAGTGGATGGTGATCCGAAGGCTCCTTTTTCAATAGCTACCACACCGAGGTGTAGGCGAGGGCGCTACTCCATTCCCTGGATTGCTCCACTTTACCCTTGATCCTTACTTTATATTGCTGAGTGTTAAGCAAGGCAACATCAAGTATCATTTTTTGAGTCTTTGGTATGACTCGACCTGAGATGGAACCCCGGTCTTCCAGACCATTGGCGAACACTTCACTCAGTAGGCCCAGTAGATTGGCCTAATGGTCTGGGAGACCGGGGTTCCATCTCAGGTCGAGTCATACCAAAGACGCAAAAAATGGTACTTGATACCTCCTTTCTTTACACTCAGCATTATTAGGTACGGATCAAGGGTAAAGTGGGGCAATCCTGGGAAAGGAGTAGCGCCCTCCTTCACACCTCGGTGTGGTAGCTATCGAAAAGGGAGCCTTCGGGTCACCCTCGACTACGGTCGCCAACAAACTATGTAATTGCTTTTAAAAAAAACTGATTTCAGCGTTAAATAATGCAAGAGGGGTTGTTGTGCCATAAACCAACCAAACAATCAAACTTAAATGATGTAGATCTTCTGTTTGCATATTCTTGCGTTCAGTGAATGGAACGATGTCGAATTTTCAAAAGTTTACTTATAGGGTTACAGTAATAGTCGACAAGAAATATCATGGGCCCACAAATTTGAAAATCTGCAGATATAATTCGTTTTATAACCTCAATGGAGGGAGATAAAGATAAAAACAGTCAAATAAGAAAATCAATAAAAATAATATGAAATCAAAAAGGAAGAATCATGAAACAATGAAATGGAAAAGTGTGATTTTAATTTGATGCACTAAAACATTAATCCTTTTTTTCCTCAACTCCAAATTTTAATTTAAAACGAGGTATATCAATATCCTTCTTTAATCCCGAAGTTAATAAAACCGAATTTAATTTGAAATTATTAAATCAGTCATTATTAATAGATTAATATTTCAGATGAAATGTTTTTAAAATACAGTCTTGAAAGTTTCATACATCATAGGAGCTTCACCAAACTTATTGCCTACGCTTGGTTAGATCAACAATATTTTTGAATGGAAACAAAAATAGAAACAAAACAAAATTCATTCTGATGAATAATACAGAGGAAACAGCTTCCACTTGGAAGAGTTGTATGTGCAAAAAAAAGTAAGAAGATATTGTGACAGTGTTCCTGTAGATATGTCCAAAGTGTAGTTATACATGTCACTGGGATAAGACTTTCCGAAATAGCCAATTGTTGGGTGTAGTCAGAAGAAATGTATAATCGAAGGGAATTACTTGTGAAGTTATGTAATTGCGATCGGGGTCTGCGTGGCCGAGAGTGCAAGCACGTGTATGGCAGAGATGTGAGTATCTGTGTGCAGAGCGTTTGTGTTCTGTCAAGGGTTGAGATGAAAGAGAGAAAACGTTTTGCGTCAATAAGCTTTCATATTAGCCATATTGATGAAAATATTTTTTTTTCTTTTGAGACATTATAATAAGCTTGGTGAGGAAGAATACAGATCCGAAATTATTATTACTAAGGTGAAGAAAGTCACGCAATGCTGTGCTATTTTCGTCGTGCCCCAATAACAAACATTCTAAAATAGGATCTTTACAATGTGAATAAAGTTGATGACCTTAGTCGAAGATGACCCGAAGACTGCCCTTTCAGTAGCTACAACACAGCTGTGTAGAGGAGGGCACTACTTCATTCCCTGGATTGCTCCACTTTACCCTTACCTTATAATGCTAAGTGTTAAGAAAGGCGTCATCAAGTACCATGAGTTAAGTCTTTAGTATGACTCGACCTGGGATTGAAAGCCGGTCTGCCGGACCATTGACGAACTCTCTACTCATAAGGCCAATGTGAAAAACACTGCTTAAACTATTGAAAGTAAAATAAAAATCTGCTTTGTATGCAAATGTATCGAATTTCTGAATTTGTTGGTTGGAAACATTTCACATGGCACTTTCAAAACTGAATTACTATTAGTTAACATTACCCAAAATATTACACATTAACATTTATCGTTTGAGTTTTTTTTTTTCAATCAACTCACTTTAACTAAGTGCTGCATTCAAAGTCCACCTACTTGCAGTTCGAAATATTTTTTATCTCATTTCATTTGCCCATATTCAAGCTTAAATGGGCTATAATTTCTTTTCTTTTTTGACAACATCATACGGCATGGGCAGATTCGTTTTCTTCTAGTCATTTTTTCTATACATTCTAGCTTTCTTTTCTAGTCTCAGTTTTCGTTTTTTAAGAGTTTCTCAGTTGACTTTTACTCCTCGGTTTTTTTTCTTGGATATTGTCACTTTCTTCCTTGTAGAACCTTTCTTATATTTTCTGTTTTACTTTTTCTCGTCTTTATTTTCTTTTTTCTATTGTCTCTTTCTTTTTTATGTTCTCTTTCTTTTCTTTTTGGTATTACAGAAAATTAATTATTAATAGCGTATTTATGGGCGGTATTACATACATACATACATACATATATATATATATATTACTTGCGACAATTCAAACTTAGTTTAACTTATCTTTTTGACCTAAATGTAATAACATTAATTACAATGAAGAAACTGGTTCAGAATTTCGTCCCCATTTTAATAACCCTAACAGACTATTGGGGATAATTCCTATGATTTCATAAAAGCTAAAAATTTCGATCTAACGATTGATTGTATAGATGCTGAGTTTACAATATAATCGTCAAAATGTTGAAACTTAAACTTTTAATGCTTGCACTTCAGGATAGAATAAGAATTTTAAAATTCTTAACGACTATACTTTTTATAAGAATACCAACTAAACCAGAAAGGCTTTTTTGAATATTTGGCAAGTAAGATATAGATATGGTTTTAATTTTATAAAGCATGTATCAAAATGTAACTATATGGGTTGTTGTGCGCAAGTGTTGTGCGTCACGTATTTATCGCGCTTCTGAAAATGTAAATTCAAATATCGAACAGTTTTCACTGATAAACGACATAGGAGTGTGCCAAAATTATCTACGCATTTTCGCTTATATCGTATATAGATTTTGCTCCTATACGTCATCTGGCTCATATCATAAAATAAATTTTAACAAAGACATATAAAATGAATATAAAAATATTTTTGTTAAGAAATATATTCTTTTTTGCACACACACAGACACACACAGACACACTCACACACACACACAAACAATCTCTCTGCATGAACAGAATGCGACGAGTGGTGATTTTTTAAAGCGAAGTTTAAGTTTTGAAACCAAAGTTTTCCTTCTTCTAGATTATTTATTATACTAAGCTTAAGTACCCAGTCTGCCCTATTATTTACCCACAGCTGGAGGGAGAACAGTTGATTCATACCTTTCCCAATGGTGTAAACATTTTGTGACAGACAGATGAAAAAATAAGACGAGATGGTCACCTTCAAGTAACACTTCCATTTTTCTGGGAAATTTCCTGGCATAACAACCTGATTATCCGAAATAAAGGACGAAAATATCATAAGAATTATGCAGGTCTATCTTATGTCACGTCCAACAGAGTCCGAATTCGGCTGAGGTCATTTCGCCCTTTCAGTCCGGATTACAGTACATTAAATGTATCCCCGGCTGAATAGTAAGATCCCCTCCAAGTTATTGTGTCTTGGGTATGGCACTGAATTACATTTGATAGTGGAACTCCAGTTCTGAAGCTCTTGGAAGTGTGGAGTACATCTTCATTCCTATTAACTCCCAGGTACTCTCTAAACCAGAGTGGTAGGTGTTGTTAGGGTCCCATCAATGGGTCACATAGATCAGTTTTCGATTGGAATTCTTGATGCCATATAACTATAAATTATTTGTATTAAGAATAGTTATTGAAGCTCTAAATGTACACAAAGGATTATCATTTGTTTGTTGAAAACATAAATGTCGGCAAACAAAGGATCGTCATTAGATATAAATAATTATTTGACACCATATATTTATTAGTATTTCATAGAAATACTTGAAAACCTTATAAGTGTGAGCAAATATTTTGCATTAGATAGAAATAATTGATGTCATATGACTGTGTACAAAAATCTCTTAAGAAACAACTACACAAAATATGTAACTATAAATGAACAATGAACATAATTTCCTCACCTCTAAGCATAAAATAATACTAGACGAGGTGACATGGCGTTGAAATCAAACAAATAATTCGAATACCACAGCCTACCCATTCAACAGCATCTTTCCCACTTTATCCATGAAGTTAGATTCTCATTTTGAGGGTTGGTCGTTTTAAATGCTTTTTTTTTTCTTCTCCAACTTCCACGAAAGATTGTCGTTGTGTAAATACTTTTCTCTTCGATATCAGCTGAAAATCTTTGTTTAAAAGGCAATAAAAGGGAATGGTGCCAAAAGACGGAAGAGATTAGTAAATGAAGACTTGAATGAATGATAAATTATTTTATGTGCCAGAAAGAATTTTTGCATAGAAATTTATAACACTTTATGAAAGATGCACAATAATGAACATAAAGTTGAACATTACAGAAGCAAGAATTCTGGGTATTTTATATGATTTTGTACGTTTAACATATTGATGTTCGCTTTTAGGCAAGAGACACGCTTCGAAAATTAACGTGCCATTGTTATATAGGCCAATAAGTGCCTAGTACAGAGTAAAATACAAATGGAAAATTTATTTCACTCGTCCGCTTACACGCACGCGCATTATATATATATATATATATATATATAAAGTATTCTGTGCTAAAACTATTATATATAATATTGGTGTAGTTTGGTATATTTATAAATAAAGAGTGCTAAATCTCACTGATAGTGCATATATAGATCTAAGTTAGAAAAGTGTTGGTGCAGAATCAACGGCACCGTTGACCATGTCTAAGCTGTTTTAATAGATCTCTCTCTCTTTCTCTCTCTCTCTTCATCTCCTTCTCTCTCTCTCTCTCTCTCTCTCTCTCTATACATATATATATATTGATTAATTGATTAAAGAAGAGAGACACTTTGCTTCAGCTTTTTTTCATATTTGATCTGTTTAAGTTTTCATGAGTCGTTTGATATCTTGATGGAATGAATTAAAAAAGGCATTATATTTTTCCCGAGTAATTTCGGCTCCAGCTGGAGCCATCTTCGGGGAGAATGAACACTGAAATGATGAACACAATGACGACTCGTATGTATTTATATAAAGATTGGGAGGAAGAACAAGTGAGAGCGAAATTCACGTAAGAAAAGAATTTTACCGGTGGTAAGAGGAGGAATTGGCAAGGCAGTTGTTAAAGGCATTTCAGAAAGCAGCTGCTAAGTATGGCAACTAACAGGAACCAGCATTTAGTTGCCAGTTATATTTAAATTCCTTCTGTTCTTTTGCGATTGCGTTTCAAAGATTTTATATACTGTGCTTCAAGTATAGCTAGCTGGAAACGCTTGCACAATAATTATTTCAATATTAAGTCATTTGAGATGCATAACCTGCGCCTTACCACCAATTCATTTATTACAAATGAATGTATTATAATTAAAATTGAGTAAAAAGCCTTAACATTTTGTGGAGGATGGGGAAAATGAGCCGTCGTACTTACAGCTAATGCTTTTCTAAACTAATCTTAACAAGCCACGATCACTCTCCCATCAATACCTACAATAGCACAACCATACAATACAGTCAAGCCTCTAATACCGCAGTAACTCTTTGAAAAAAGCCTACTTAAAAATGTATATTCCGGATAAAATTAAAATGGTCGAACAATAGAACAATGAGATGAATGAATAAATGATCAATATTTATGACATACAATTAAGACGTAACACAAATGGAATATTCAAAAACTTAATCATTCATCGGGGAAAAGAGGGCCTAAAAAAGAAAATATATGGATGAAAACAAAACAAAATGTGAAGGGGATTTTGTTAACCACCATACCACCCGAAAAACTGATTACTCCTGGAGACCTAACACAAGATGACGGGGTTATGACACAATCATTCTACTAACTTAGATTCTGAGAAAGAAAAACCTACTTACTCTAGGTTATGCATCGGAGAAGGACCCAGTACGGTAATGGCCACGAGCAGGCTTCAACCTGATATCCTTACGTATAACAAGACTTGCTCCTTTCACTCTCCTTTTCTCGAGTGTTATATGATCTAAGTACTTTCTATCACATCTGAGTTTTACTCTAAGCTGATGATAAAAAAGAAATCAGATCGTAATCTGAAAATTTTAGACCGTCACCTCCCCTCTCAGCCACGTTGTCCAAATTACCATTCGAACCACAGCTAGGATCGACACAAACATCCTTTGACTCACACCTGTTCTCGGCGGGTCGATGTAAGCTACGTCGCGCTGTACGAACTGCTTAGGACTGATGCGAGCTGTCACCTCTCTGATGTAGTCGAAAATCGCGCAAACCCGTTCACAGTGGAAGAAGGAGAGCTCAGAAGTTTCTTCTACGCCTCTGTCAAAACGAGTACAATCAGGCATATCTACCAAGCAAGCTTTGAAGCCACACCAACGAGAGACAACGAGCAAGCCGCTAAATGAGTGAAAACTCCAAGTTATAAAGATAGCTCGATCCTTGGGGCCAACTCTACTGAGAGCGAATTTCCCCCACCAAGCACAGTCGTTTCTCAAGCGGATCCAAAGCGATCCCTCCACTCAAGCCCAATCTAGTAACTTCCGTAGTTGTAAAAGTTTACTGGACCGAGCAAAACATCACTTGGGCTTCCAGCTCAGCCACTGCATTCTCCAACGTGCTTCCTGTGGCTGTTCGGTCGGTCTACAACAGTAGTCTTTTTTTTTTTTTGTCGGAGCTCTCGGGATGGCCCCACTTTTCTGAACAAGAGTCCTCCATGAAGACAGATCTCTGGCTGACCCCAATGGTCAGAACCTGTGATGCAGGTGATTTCTTCCGAACCCTTTCTACGTATTTAGGTCAACAGGGCCCTAGCAAAAAAGATAAATTCTAAAAAAGAGTTAAAATAACAAAAAGGAGGTCAAAAATAGAAAAAAAGTGCTCGTCAGTGAAATTAACGTTTTTGCAGATGCTGACACTCCGTAGCCTGCAAGAAAATCAAAGAAATAGCTTCACCTGGACAACGTCTACCGTCTGAACGAAAATAAAAATTTTAAAATCTCCCCCACAGTCAAAATAATATTCGGCACAATAACGTATAACTCATCAGGAAAGTGACGCTAGCAAATATCTATATAAGAAGGTCCTGGAGAGGTGGGGGCGATAATCTGGCCTCGTCCAGCCGTTATTTTTTAATTATTGCAGTTTCTCGAACCTCTCCTTGCCTGGGCTAACGCACCTGCCTTTTGTTGTTGTTAATTTTGTCGATTTGGCATATGTTTGAGGGGGATCCAGACTGTTAGTATCTGCCTAGGAACCTTTTTCGGACTAAGGACCCGCTAGTTGAACCTTCTTTCCACTGTTGTATAGCCATAATCATAACATTGATTTATGAACTTCAATGAACGAACGAACAAACACACTTCTTTATAAAAATATATATATCTCACACTTTATTCTAGAAAGGGTTGATGTTTCTGTGGTGTGTGAGAGATGGGTGGAGACAGGGACAGACTGCTATATTGACCCAACTTCTTCTCTTGATCATAGCACGCAGTGTTATCTTCATGAACCCACTTAGCACTTCTTCCGCATCTTGGCTGGGGTTGCTCAACCGGGGGTCGATGAGAGCCAAAGCCCTAAGTCTGCAAGCTGGCCCTCGCTCTGGCTTTCCTGCACCAACTAACTCAACTGCCGCCGGCACCTGCCTATATTCTTTCATAACGCCTACTTGCTTCCGCGTCTTCTTCTGCTTATTTACACAGGTGCATCTCTGATTGACGGCTCGGTCAAGGGTCAATATATAACACCACCCCTCCCTACCATCAGTTACTCCCACTTCGATTTTTCAGTGAAGTCCAATAGCTTTTTTGGTAAAGTCTCAGAGGGAGGGATGCTGAATTTTTCCCAACAGGAACAGGAATCGCTGTTCTGATTGTAGGCGTGACCATGGGAATCTACTTTTTGCCTTTCGCCGAGGTAGGTGGAAAGGAATTCCGAATCTGGTCGGACGTTTTCTCAGGGGCCTTCTTACCTCGGCAATTTGCAGAGAGGTAACCAATCACTCCGCAATGCCAACAGGCTGGTTTTCTTCCCACGACGATAACCGGCAGCCTACACCCTTCTAAGTCCAACAAGTCTGGAATGGAGAAAAAGGTTTTACTATCCAATATGATGTCGAACCTTCGTTTCCCCCACATACACTCGTGAGACAGACATTATCTCTCCAAACTGCAGCACGTATGGCGCTAAAGTCTCATCGAGAAGATAGGTAAGAGCCTCATATAATTCTACCATCGTTGCATTGAATACACTGTTCAGGATATGCATTCTTTCGAAGCAAGGGTCTCTTTCGTGAAGGCGACGACATCTTATTCTAAGGGAAGCAGTACGTCCCAAAAACCGTTAGAAGTGTTTGCTATTATAGGCTAGTACTTTTACGCCCAGACTGGCCAAGGATTTTTGTGGTTTTGACAGTTCTTTTTATTTTTTGTCAACCACACACGCACACACACACACACACACACACACATATATATATATATATATATATATATATATATATATATATATATATATATATACACTATTACTCACTAAATTTTAAAAGTATTACACACATTCTAATTTGTGTTGCTAAGATATTCATGGGTCAATTCGACAAATAATTTAACAGCAGAACATTCAGACGAAATATTTAGTAACAGAGACAAGTAAGTGAATAACTCTTTTTAGTTTTTATCATGCTCTGCTCACTAGCATCTGAGCACTTTAATTTTATTGCTAACGTTTGTTTTTCATATTGTTGACTTTTTCTTGTTATATATATAATATATATATGTGTGTGTGTGTGTGTGTGTGTGGATTAATAGTTAAAGTTATTCCTATCACCAAATCTGTTAATTTTGACGAAGCAAATTCGAATGGAAGAATTTCACTCGAAAGTTGTAACTTTCTTTTGTAGGAAACTATTTTCGGCGCCAAATAAGTCTGAAAATAATTACGCTAATGTATTTTCGCGAGCGCTTTACTTGTAATCCCTCTTAGGAGAGATTACTCTGTTCAAACAGGCCAATCCATTGAAGAAATAAAGATCTACACTTCATTCTTTCATACAGTTAATCAGTAATGGGTTCAGCGAGGGGCTTATCAGTTAACTTGTGCTAATACGCATGTCGGAACGGGTGTGCTAACGAATATTAATAACGCTTATCCGGCAATCTCACTCATTCCTTTTTACGCAAAGAATTTTCTGTTCAAAACAATAACGGATCCTTTGTTGACTATCATGTTGCTGACATTCGAAAATGAACTGTGGTGCTAGCGGGGGGTGTTTTCGTTTGATCAAGGGAAAAGCTTGAGCACTAAAACTATGACTTATACAATAAACATGTTGACATTGACTGCACTCTGTCACAATAATAATTGTACTTTTCACAATTATATTTACACTCGCGAAATTCTTGTCCGTGACAAATTAAATTCCTTAACACTTAACCCCATCCATTTTTGGCAGATTTGTAAAGAAAAAAAAAAGAAAGAAAGAAAGAAAAATACAAACAAAAGACAGTCCTTATTATAAGTGAGTCCCCATAATAATATTACTGCTTTTATTTTGGAAAAAGTTAAGTATTTTGACTGATTGACTGACTGATCTTTATGTTTGGTAGGTTTGGTTTGGTTTGGTTGTGTTTTTATGGCATATCAACCATTTTTGGTTATTTAATGCCAAATCTTGTTTATACATATATATTAAGTATATATGATTTGTAAACACATTTTGTTGATAACATTTTTAAATGAGCCTGAGCTCATTTCTTGTACACAGTTAAATGGTTTAAAGTATTGCTATCTAATACAAATAATTCTATTCAATCATTTGTTTGCACACAGTGAAGTGGTTACAAGTATTGCTATTTAACACTAATTATTCTATTCAGCATTACTCATTCATTTGTATACAGTTAAATGGTTCCTGGTATTGCTATGTATCACTAACAATTCAATTAAACATCAGTCATTTGTTCACACAGGTAAATGATCAATCAATTCTATTTCTAACGATTCAATTTAGCATAAGTCATTTGTTTGCACTCAGTAGATGTCAAACAGTTTTGTTTGACCCATAGATAGGACCCTATCAGGTGCTACCACTCTGTGCCAGGGTGGACCCGAGAGCTATGGCTATGAATGGGTACCCCGTATTCCCCAAAGCTCCAGCATTACTGGACCTTCATCATCAGATTTTTTAATGTCATATCCAGGATACTTGTTGGTGTGTGTGGGGGGTCTTACTCCTCTGCAGAGATGCAGTCTGTTTATTCTACAGCCCCAGTCGATTGGTCTTCCGAGTAATAAATGTCTTTTCTTATCTGTTATGATCTTTATGGTATTTCAACTTGTCTCGGGTTATTTATATTCTGAGGTTAGTCTATCACGTTCATATTAACGTTCTTTGTGTCGTTATTTATGAAGAGTTTTTTGGCACATGCTCCTATCGAATAGAAATAATTTTTAAACAGCTCTATTTGTCTCTAAACAGTAACTACCCCTCGGGGACTGAGTGGACCTCTCAATGAAGAGGAATTACACTCTAATCAGAGCTAGAGCCTTACCATCAGATGCAGTTTAGTGTATTATGTAGGACGTCACTTTTTTGGAGGAGATTGTTAGTGTATTCTAAGCCCACTGACAGGGTGGTAAGGATTCTGAGTAACATCTCATAGTTATCCCCGCTATATCGAAAATTTTGACACTTTGAAAAAAAAGGCTTTCACAAAATTACCATTCACTTTCAACATGAGCTGAAAATTGCTTTATTTTTCAAGCTAGAACATCTTAAGTTCGAATAAAAAAGGTTTCTATTTTGCACTGTTTTTGTGGGATATTGTTACAAACATGCATCATTATTAAACCTATTTGTTGGTAAATAGCCTCATCTCAGGTTAAGATTTCAAATACACGTTCAAACATAATACATGAATTGTTTCAAAGATCATGTATCAATGGTTTAATATATAACAGAAAAAATGAAACCAAGTTGTTAAAATTAACTGTTCATTCATATGACATATTAAACTAATACAGTTTCATTTACTACGAAATGTTTGTTTGTTTTTTAATGATAACGGAAAATGTTACCGTATTTGTTATGTAAACAGATGCTGATCGTTAGTTGTCTGGTAATTTTGAAATAATTGAAAATAATTTGAAAATATGTGATTATTTATTATTAAACTCCTCTAGAGTTTTTCCCATCAGCGTCAGCTGATGGTTTTTCATTGGAGGTTGAGTGACAGTAAGTCTCCTCAAGTCTCCAGGACTCTTCTCGGTATTCTGGCCGTTTTCAATAATACTGTCGTTTGGATAGTCTCCACTCGTCCGCCAACTTCCAAGTCCTCCAGGCCCTTTAATAATCCTTTAGTTACTGTGCCAAAAGTACCAATCACAATTGGTGCAATCGTCACCCAGATGTTCCACAGCTTTTTCAATTCTCTAGCAAAGTCGAGGTACTTATCCTTCTTTTCCCAATCTTTCAGTTTTATTCTGTGGTCAGCCGGGACGGCAAAATCGACAATTTTGCAAATTCCCTTTTTGTTTTGTTATTGATTATTATAAGTTCTGGTCTTCTGGCCGATATTTGGTGATCCGTGTGTATGTCAAAGTCCCATAGGAGTTTATGTGTGTCATTTTCTAGGACAGGTGCTTGGTTGTGCATATACCATTTGTCTGGTGTGGTCAAATTTAAATTCTTGCACATTTCCCATTTTCCATGTCTCGTCTTATTCATTATTATTACCATTTATTATTTTAGATTTTTTTCAAATCAGCGTAAGCTGATGGTCTTTCACTGGAGATTGAATGACAGCAAGTCTCCTCAAGTCTCCAGGACTCTTCTTAGTATTCTGGCCGTCTTCAATAATGATGTTTGGATGGTCTCCACTCGGCCGCCAACTTCCAGGTCCTCCAGGCCCTTTAATAATCCTTTAGTTACCGTGTCAAAAGCACCAATTACAATTGGTAAAATTGTCACCTTCATGTTCCACAGTTTTTTCAATTCTCTAGCAAGGTCGATGTACTTATCTCTCTTTTCCCATTCTTTCAGTTTTTTTCTGTGGTCAGCCCGGACAGCAAAGTCGACAATTTTGCAAATTATTATTGTTGTTATTATTATTATTATTATTATTGCAGAATATAACTAAATAATATTATCGAAAAGTTGTGTTGCTCTTGATTCAATATCAACGCTATGAAAATATGTAAAGATAAAGTGTGAAAAAAATTCAGTAAAAAGTGAATATGGAAATATATTCTTTAGCCACTCAAGCATAAATAGAAGTTCAACAGAAAATCGATTATTCAATAATCCTGTACTTAGAAATCTTTGCTTGTCAAAAATGAAGGGTTATCCAATCAGACAGAAATGAGTTTTATTGTTCTGAGTCCCTTACAGAAAAATGGGGTTAGCAAATATTCCGATAATAGAAAAACATTTCCTACAAATACATTTTTCCATTTTATACACGTGCTTGCTCTTCGTTTTAATAATTGGGAGAGTTTTTTCTTATAGTTAGCCTGCACAATGAATCGGGTTCGGCGCAAGAATAATGGCCCAACATGTCGATCACTTGGGTATGACTGAGATGCCGGAAGAAAGCCATTTCTTTAACCAATGAAAATTTAACTGAAAAAGCCGTGAGTAATTGAGATGATGGACAGATCGACGTAGTTTGGCACTCTGTCATCTTTTCAGATCACTTCTCAAGCTGGGGTAAAGTTTGGACATTGCCAAGTCGAAAATTTTGTTTGAACCGTCATCAGCGCAATATGAAATATGGCAGATTTCCAGTTTGGAATGGGAAATACATACAATTCAAAGCTTCCAGAATGCGAAAAGAATATTAATTCAGAAAAAAATACTAGAAGCCCGTTGTTCCCATATTCTCTTCCATTTATTTGGGACAAAATCCTAAACATTTTGATGGAGGTTGGCATTTCAAGAGGGCATTTATATATGTATATATATATATATATATATAAAGACTCGAGAACTCAGGAATAGCTATGTCAAGAATAGCACCACATTACTCATAGCTATGTTGGTTTGCTGGCATGAATGTTTTTGAACTTGTCTGGGTCAATTTGTACAATGAAGTAAGGAAAATATTACGAAAAACTACAAAAGATGTGTTTTGTTTTATTCACAGTTTCGTTAGACATTTCAAATTATATATATATATAATCTGAAATATCAAATACGCGTACGTGCGTGCGTGCACGTGTGTGTGTATGTGTGTGTGTGTGTGTGTGTGTGTGTGTGTGTGTGTGTGTGTGTGTGTGTGTGTGTGAAAAGTACAAGCTTATAAAGGCGGTAACAATAGCGGCAGATGATGCCTGAACGAAAAATTATTCATCCAAGATCATACTGAAAAAATAATCATCAAACGAGCCTAACGATTTCAATGATTTTCGCGTGCAGGTGTCACATATGCTTCGCTCTTAAGACTTGATAATATACCACACTATAATTACAATTGACGAAACGTTTTTCTCAGATTTCTGTCTGATTATTATATTCGTGGAACTTCATTTGACAGAATTCTTATGATTTTAATCATATTCGTTAACGTTTCTTACCTTCTCTGCTATTTTATGCAAACTTTTCATTTCTCTCTTTAAATATGGAAGAAAATAATGGATTGTAATCTGACACTTTGTAAAGAAAAATTGATAACAAGGTAATCCAAGTAGAAGGAGAGGTTTATTGATAAACAAAGTCGACACTATAGCGTTTCGGTTCGACTGAACCATTATCAGGACTATGAGGAGTTATATTAGTGATGTTAAGTTAACGATGGGGGTGTAAAAAGTGTAAAAAATATATAAAAACTTTGGAAAATTTGTATAACAAGAAAAAGTTGGCCGTTTGAGCAATGAATCAGCGTTTGTTGCTTTAAACTACATCACCTGGCCTATTCGGAACATTGTGCAGAATCTACGTTCTGCTCGTTCATCAAACAGCCAACTTTTTCTTTTTTATATTTTTTACTCTTTTTACGTACCCATTTTAACTTAACATCACTAAAATATATAATAGTCCTGATGATGGTCCAGTAGAATCAAAACGCTATAGTGTCGACTTTGTTTCTCAATAAATCTCTCCTTCTACTTGGATTACCTTGTTATCAATTTCTCTTTAAAAAAAAAAATATATATATATATATATATATATATATATATATATATATATATATATATCTTCACACACACACACACATACATACACACACACACGCATATATATATATATATATGGGCCTATAAATGCATACACACGTACATATACATAAACCCATTCAGACACATTTATATATAATAATGAGAGATCAATAAAAGTGAACATTTTATATTGATATATATATATATATATATATATATATATATATATAAATTACAAATGAATTCACACATAACGTCATTTCTATTGAAAGTTAATTTTCTTTTAAATCAAATATACCGGGATTTTATTCGTTCAATTTGAATATTATACGATGTTTATATCTATCCCACCCTATGTTTTTGTGTCATGATCTCACCCCGTTTATCAATCACTTCCTCCCCATGTTTTTCTCTCTCTATTTTTCCATGTTTTTCTATCTCCCCCTCCCTATATTTATCTCTCCACCTCCCAGTATTTATCAATCTCCCGATAGCCATGTTTTGCTATTTCAACCTACCCCACGTTACATCGCTCTCTACCTCCTCGTGTTTATTTACCCCTACCTTCCCATGTTTTTCTATCACTACATTCCATATTTTTCTATTTCCACCTCCATTTGAGATGGCTTCTTTTTTTTTTAAGTAGATGAATTTTGTTTTATTTCTGTTCACCTACGGTTTGCTCCAGCCTCTGTAGTCTATATTTGGTTAGGGCTGGTGTATTTGTGAAGAAGAGCAAGATCATCTTCGTAGTCTGCGTCTGTCATAATTTCTGTAGGATATCGTCTGCTTCTTGTTTTTTTAATATGATTTTTTAAAATTTTATTACATCTATTGACATTCATATTACATAATCTAAGCACATTATAAACATTAGAAACAAATATGGTACTAATGTGTTTTCTTGCAAGATTCCAGCGACAATGTTGAAGAAGTCAATGTCACTGTTGGAGAGCGAACCATTGCTTTCGTGTTTTTATAAAGTATCATTTTAGAGGTGGCATTTTCTTTGGGGAGACTAGAAGTAATTGCTCCAGCTTCCTCAGTGTATGGAATCAAATGCCTTGGAGAAATCTCCAAACAATTGAGCTGTCTCGAGATTTTTTGCTCCTACCTGATTCGACGGCTAATCAGAATCTGTCACGTTGTTGACCAGTTTTTCCAAAAGCTGTTCTGATTTTTCCTAAGAATTTACTCAAATTCAGGTCAGATACAATTGAGAAGCTGGGTATTATAAACCTTAACAGCTACAGCAGTAAGAGTTATGCCTCTACAATTATTAATGTCACCTTTCTTGAGGAAGAGAAGGATGCGGCCTTTCGAGCATTTCTCTATTTTGTTTCGTGCACATGCAAACCTGTTCTTCAGAGAAAACTCTGCTCGATATTCATCGTTTTCTGTTTGGCGAGTTATATATGGAGGAATTTATTATTTCTGTCTTTACATGTTTGACTATTCATGTCTCCATTGATGATCAGAACGTCATGTTTTGATAAGTGTCTAACAAGTGAAGATAGCTCGTTATAGAATAGAGGGATGCCCGTTACATCGTGGACATTGGTGAGACTATAAGATAATTGTGCAGGTGTTGACATTAAATGTAGCATACATCATTCTCAGTTGGAGTCTCTCAATGTTATTTTGAGATTTTAAGGTTTGTTAAAAGCTGCTATGTTAACAATACTTTTGCATCTAAGTAAGTTTGGTTTGGACTCTGTAGCTGATTTTTGGAATATTAGTGCCAGTGCTTCATCCTCTTCAGTGTCTGCTTCTTGTTTAACTGCGTAAAAGGTGAAGTGGTTTGGATGTATGCTTTGACTAGGTCATTGTAGTCCTTCGATGGCCATTTTTTTTATCGTTATACGCCACCCTTATAGATGAGTAGCAGTTGTTTCCTGATTGAACTTTTTAATCCAGGCCATTGACCTATGAGTTTCTTCTAATAAGCATCTGGTGAAACACTCTGTTAGCCCACTGCTGGATTCATCCGCCTTACTTCAAATCTAATCTGCTGCATCTCATGGTTTCCATTGGTATACGCTTATGTGGCACGTATAATACTCTCCTCTTTCAAAGATTTTTATCCAATGACAAGCCGAGGCAAAGTATCTGAGTGATTATGGAGGTAGCATGATTGAGGTTTTATTGTTGAAAATGCGGTACGTCTCTCGTGCTGCACTCGTAATATTTCAATAATGAGTTTTTCTTCTTAAAAAACAAAAACTCTCCCTTTTTTCTTTATTTTTTTACTTAGTTAAAGTCCTGCTCTGCAATTTTATTTTCATCAGGCACATGTAGAATTAACTTATTCTTTAAGTTTTGACACTGTTATTTCCTTGCTTTGGATTTCGATTTTTCTAATGCATTGTAGTAAAAACAAACAATTAACAATTTTATAATGGTAATGATAATTGAAAATAATTAAGCTAATGAATTAGATTTGAATGATATATTAAAATTAAAACTGATTAAATTGATTTATTGTCTTTATGGATATTCCACATTTCAAATACAGTACAATTATGTATAATAACATTTTAAATAAATTATCAATAGCATTTTTAAAATTATTTACATAATAACACTATTCGTGATGATAACATTACATTATTTGATTTGTTAGCAACATTAACAACTTAGATTTCTACTATAAATTTGATTGAATCATCAAATAACATCACTGCCAAACACAAATAAATGAATAAAACTTTAATTTAAAAAATTCATAATGCTAATAATAATCTATTATTATCATATAAAAATGATATTATTGAAATGATAATTATGATAAATCATCCATTCTTTTGTACAAACATATAAGCTATTTTTGGATCAATTTCGAAGAAGCGTTCAGAAATTGTCAAATCTGTCTAAAAAGGTTTTAAATTGCACGAGCTAAGATGAGTTTTTATGTTGGATCTATCGGATATAAAATCCTATATTCTACAACTCATAAAAAAGCACAAATAAGTAAGAGACGCCCACATATAAAGCGGATCAAAATCATAAAAACTCAAATTAGTATAAATCAGTAAAAAATGAAATGCGTGATTTCTAGAATCTGATTGGACAGGATAGTCAGGTGCCTTTGTTTTCGACAACGTCCGCACAGGTAAACTCAAAATAAATGTGTCTGGAACAATTTACCGCATAGAAAAAAGTATTTCATTTGGATCTGGTCCCGTGGTTACAAGACCTATGTATTCACGCTTTTCGCTGCCAACAAACAAGACATACTAAATCTCGACAAAACACCTCCATAGTAATGACGACACACTTTCGGCTACATCAACATCCTAACACCAACCAAAATTCTACATCATACTATGATAACTGTGAATCCACTCTCAAAAATCAAGATTACGTCCTTATTGTACGAATCGTACCTGAAACGTGTGCATGAATATAACACCACTGTTGAAGTATAATGTTTGTGTAGTCTCTGCAGTGTTGAAAGTCGGTGCTGTAGAATGTCATAGAATCAGCTGTCAATGTTTTTTGGTGACAGCACGTCTAGAAGATCAGAAGTTCTCGAGGATGGTCTTGGTGCTTGGTGCAGATTGTAGGTGTTGCTGCATGGTCAGGTCGTAGACGTAGCTGGAAACGGTAGGAGATGTGAACGCATATGACGTCGAGGCTGGATGATCGGTGTCTCAGTTTATTCAGTCCTTGGCAAACCGAAGTTATGTCAATGCTCTTGCATGATCTGGTCTGCTGCAACAGAAAATGCAGGTGCTCTTGCTTGGTGATGCGGGTGTCTGCTGCTGGGTGAAGCTGGAGCAAGTCTACTGATTTCTGCTGCTTAGTGGTGCAGGAACTTGTGGAGTTGATTTGCTGTAAGTCGAGCGGTTGTTTCATCGTCGTATCGTCGTATCTGTAAGGAGGTGTAGGGAGGAGACCAGACGTATCCTCAGAAGACTTTTTGAAATAGCTCTAAAAAGAGCTGTTTTATGGCTTTCTGATTTTAGCTCTGGAAAGGCTGATTGAGTGAAAGAGCTGCGGTAACTAGTTGGAAGTTAACATCGGCTGTGCTGGGTCGGCGGTTGTGATTGATTGGATTCCACGTCGGCTGCTGGATGGTGTTAGAATCGCAGATCCCACGTTTGACTACTGGTTGCTCTAAGAGGCACAAATACCTACTTCCGGGCTTGTATGCCTGGCAACAATCAGTTTTGGTCGCTTACTTCTATGTTTATATAGAAGTAACAGGCTGCTTCTTTTATGGTTTGAGTAAAGGGAATGTTGTGCTGTCGTGTATAGGAAGTTCCTCTTTTAAATGTTAGTTATAATGGAATATCTCCTTATACTATCGCAGGACTGATGTTAATGCATCGATCCCGAGAACAGTTGTTAGTAGTGTTTTATGGTGATTGACAGAGGACTGGCCAAATGACAGAGAGAAACGGAAAAGCTTAAATATCAGATTTCATTGAGCGAATCGTACATGAAAGGTTTATGGGTGTTGAAATCGCAGCTGCTGTATCCCGTCGGTGTAATCTCTGTTGGTTGCTGAATGTCTGTGCTGTAGAAAGTCTCTGAGTCAGCTATCTATTAGCTTGTAGTAACAGCACATCTAGAAGATAAGGATTGTCTGTGCTTGGTGCAGATATTAGGTATTCCTGTATGCTCAGGTGGTAGATGTTTCTGGAGATGGTCGATGATGTGGACACATTGGTTGCAGAGGCTGGATGATCGATATCCCGGTTTATGCAGTCCTAGCTTAACCGAGTGTGTGTCGATGTGACCTTGAAGTGTTGATGCTAATGCGACCATTGTGGTCGCTCGTCAACTAGATTTTGCAGACGCTGGTTGCAGAGGTTGTGTGACCGATGTCCCGGTTTGTTCAATCCTTGATTAACCGGGCATGTGTCGATGTGGCTTCAAGTGTTGGTGCTAGTTCGAGCAGTGTGTCGCTCATGGACTAAGTGATACAAATAGCTTGATTGCGCAGGAATGGCTGCTAGGTTAAGTTGGGGCTGGTCTGCAATTGATGCTGGTTGCTTGGTTGTGCAAGAACAACTGCTGTGTTAAGCTAGTGTAGGTCAGCAGTTTGTGGTGGCTGCCATGTCGTCGTCTCGTGGTATATGCCAGGAAGGTGTAATGAGGAAAGCAAAAGTTATCTAGGAACACTTTCTGTGGTTAACTCTTGGAAGAACAGTTGAATGGATGACATTCTGAGGCTAGTTCTGAGAAGAGCTGTTGGAATGAGAAGAGCAGCAGTGATCGGTTTGGTTGGCTGTGCTGGATCCGCGAGTGTGATTGGTTGGATTCCACATCTTCAGCTTCGGCTGATGGTAAGGACAAATACCTCACGTTCGGCAGCGTGGTTTGGTGGTGAAGACACAGACCTCATGCTGCTGGCAAAGCAAACGGATACCTCTCCTCCAGTTTATCTATTTGCTTCTGCCTCCCACCGGACAAGACTTGATACAAAGCAAATAACCCGAAGGTCTGATTACAGTGGGGGTTAAGAGAGGGGGAGATCGGGTATGTGAGTCCTGACATGGATGCCTGATTATAGCTTAAACTGGACCAAGGGGTCTAGTGCTCTACAATGCTGGTCAATGACATGATCGCACACCCGAAGGTAGCCTTGCCGAAGCCAGGTGCCATTTGACCTCGAATCTGTCCTTGATCTGGAATCGCGTTGGAAGTATAGATTCCTCCTCTGGGCTCGGTTTGTTTGTCTCTTTCACCCACCAGACCAGACTTGACACAAGGTCAATGACCCCAAGGTCGATCATAGTGGGGGGCAGAGGGAAGGTGAGATTGGGCTCAGGCCGAGACTCGAACCCTGCTGGTTATTGACCCTCTAAGTGCAATGTGTGCTGATGAGCCTTGCAGGGCATGGACCCAAACATGAGTCCCGGCACAGAGGCCTGATTATAGCTTAAACTGGACCAAGAGGTCTAGTGCTATCAATGACATCATCGCCCACCCGAAGGTGGCCCAGCAGAAGGCGAGAGTCATTCGACATCGAATCTGTCTTTGACCTTGAAATCGATTTTCGGTTACTACCGAATCGATTTTCGGTTACTACTGCTGTTTATATAGCGTTGGCCGCTACTACACTGCTGGACCAAGTGAAGTGTTTCTGTACATAGGAAGTTCCTTTTTTAAATATAAGTAATAATGAAATACTTCATTATACTTTGAAGAGGAACTTTTAAATATAGTTTATTTTATCCAGTGGTAATAATTTTGTTTATGAAAGGTCAGCAGAATTAATGTCTTTTGAAGAATAGTTGGTGTGTTAATAACGGAAGATACCTCATTTTGTTGTCTGACAACCCGGGTGACTCACTATCGTAACCGTTCCGGCTACGATAATTCTAACAAGAGGAGCTTTTAAATACTGATTGCTTTATTTTGTATTTAGTCGTAGTCTTCTGTTTGTTCCTCACTAGTAATTGTTTTTTTTTTGAAAATGGCTTTCGTGTTGGTAACGGAAAATGGTCAGAAGTTAAAAGACAAATATGGTTTTTAAAGTGCTTTCGTTCAAGGAGGTCCATGCAAGAGATGTGGGGATTCTTTCTCGGAAGCTAGAGCTTTACTGATCAAAAAAAAAAAAAAAAAAAAAAAGAAAGAAAAAGAAAAAGAAAAAAAAGCCGTCAGAGAGACAGACAAGTTATATCCCAGGGCCGTGGTTGTTTCCACTGTTTACTGTTAACTGTCACAAGAAGACAGCAGAGTTAGTTGACAAGTTTGACAGAATGGGAAGATCGCAATAGAGATCAGCACTCAAGTCCAAATTGTAAAATTCTATTCCCCCCTCGCTCCAAAATAAACTCGCAGTGTAGATATAGAACTGGCATGTGTATTCCTGGAATTCGTTTTTCTATCGTTTTTTCTTTGTAAAGCAAACCCATGGCTTGTGGAATTTTAGACAGAACTCGGTGGCTGAGAGATGTTTTTTTTTAATTTATTGATTTTTTTTCAAATGAAAGACATTACTAAAATCAAATAGAACAGTGAAAAAGTGTGTAGATTTTTATTTTATTTTATTAGGATAATTGCAATAAATAATTATTTTTAGTTATGTATTTTTTAAATTAAAAACTTTGAAAAAGTAATTTGTTTTAAAAGGGAGGTAATAAATGTTGACTCTTATTACAGAAAATTTTCTCTGATTCTCAATAAATTACTTATCTATTTGCTTTAATTACTTATTTCTTTCCTTGCTTGATTTACACAGATTTTTAACGATCATTTTCATTTTCTACCTCCGTATAATACTCTTATCAAATTGTTAAAGAGAGAGAGAGAGAGAGAGGTAATTTACTAAGCTTTTTTGCTTAGATGTAGCACAAGGCTGCATGAATTGGGCACCCAATGAGAATCGAACTCACTCGTGTAGGTTTGCTAGTCTACCTTGCTAACCATTACACCACCCGAGGTGCCCAAGAGAGAGAGAGATAACGACGCAATAATTAAAGGGAAGTAACTATAAAGCGTTTGCTAGATTGGTCTTTAATTCGTATAAAATGACTATTTTATGAAAGGTTGTAAGAATCAAGAAAGTAATTGAAAAAACTCACTTTAATTATTACTATAGTTGTACTGTTTCAATACTTTTCATAATTTGCTCAATTTAATCAGATACGAAACCAAAAATTTCTGTCTCAGCATTTTGAAACGGTGCTGTGGGATTTGTAAACACATGGAATGAAAATGATAGATATGGTCCCAGTTCCGTTAAATATGGAAAATTATTCAGAAAACCAAGAAAAGAAAACCCTAATCATTTTTCATCTGAAGCTAAAAAGACATACCTCGATACTGACGACGAAATTTTTTATTCGTTTTTAATTTTTACGACGGAATCTGCTTACAGCCCAAAAGTAAAATTAAAATCGTTTGCTTTTTTTCATACATAACTACTGTTTCCTTCCGAAATTTATTCATTATAAGTTGGACAAAAAAATCTCGACACTTGTACCACTAATCCTGCTAAACGATCAGGAAATTCTACGACACGTGCATCTATTGGCTTTCTGTTATAAAAACGGTCCATGATTATACTGATGCTTATATTTATTTAGGAAGGAGTGACGAATTCTAATTAATTAGTGTAGGTTGGGTGCCTTGCGTAGTGTACTGATTAGCAAGCTAGCAGACAATTGTTTGTAAGTTCGAGTTTTACTGGGTGCTCTCCTGCCTTGTGTTCCCAGCCATATTTTCTGCGAGGTGTTTGGTTTGTTTGATGGCATATCAACCCTTGTAGGTTATTTAAGGCCAAATCCATTTTTATACCAAGAAACAGTTCTATTTCAAACAATTCAGTTTAACATAAGTACACAGTTTAATTGTCAAAAACATTTCTATTTCAAGCAATTCAGTTTAGTCAAATAGCTCTAAATCAAACAGTTTAGTATAAGTATAGTTTTTGTTTACAAACTTCTAAATGTCAAAACAGTTCAATTTCGAACAATTCAATTCAGTGCAGAACAGTTTCAATGTCAAAAACAGTTCTATTTCAAGCAATTCAGTTTCACATTAGTACACAGTTTAGTTCTATTTGACCCATAGAAAGAGCTTTATCAGGTGATACCACTCCGGGCCAGAGTGGACCTGGAAGTGATAGTAATGTGATCACCCATTTCCAAAACGAGTATTTAAAAGAAAAAACTTCCCCTCTCCCTTGTAATTAAAATAAAAATTCTAATAATTCGACCTGTCCAGTTACTTGTCTTTTCCAACACTAACTGTTCCAGAAATGGGTGATCATTCTACATTGAATTAAAATGTGGAAGTGAACCCCCTTATGAAATGTAATTTTTTTCTTGATGACCTTGAACATGTGCATGTGTAGAAATTTACTTTTTTACTTTATTTGGATGAAAATCATTTCTGAAAAGAGCGATCATTTAAAAAAAAGGTGTTTAATCTTGAAAAAAGTGCCAATGCTGAGGTTTTCCCCAGACCCTGCTCTAGAATTTTTATGGATGTTTTTTTAAAAAAATTTTCAGAATACCATCGATTAAGAATGAAACATTCAAATGATAAAAAGAAAGATTCCTGAAAAGTTGCCCATTTAATTTTTTAGAGGTCCAATCACTTTGCTACATTACTTTTACGTCCGACATTTTTTTCGCCCATGTTAACAAAACCGTGTTCCTTGTGAAAATATAATTTTCTCTGCCACTTACCTAAATAAAAATGAAAAAGTTGACTTTTCTTTCTATAATTCATTTTATTCAACACACACACACAAAGTTTGGATTTTTACTAAAAAATAAAGTATGGAGGGAAAGTAAAGAAAAAATGTTGGTATTGATATTTATTTATTCATCTATGTTTTGTTTTTTTTTTAGTGAAAGATATGAAACAATTATTGAGGTTAAAGTTCTACTACAGTGTTCACCAATGGTCTGGGAGACTTGGGATTGAACCCAGGTCATGTCATACCAAAGACTTTAAAAATGGTCCTTGATCCCTCCTTGCTTAACACTCAGCAATATAAGGTACGTATCAAGGGTAAGTGGAGCAATCCAAGGAAAGGAGTAGCACCCTTCCTGACACCTCGATGTAGTAGTTATTGAAAAGGGAGCCTTCTGATCGCCCTCTTTACTTACTTACATGTTCAATTCAAAATTTTTAATTGGCATGCAGCACTTCATCCTGTATATCTCTCTGTTCATTGACCATTGACTTTGTCCAGATTCTCTTCTATACTTTCATTGTTTTTTTAATTTGGGACCAGAGTATGCTTCCATATTATTTGTGCAAACACTTGTGCCAAGGTCAGCAAGTGTGGTTAATGTAATTTTGCCACTGGTCTGTAAATGTAATGGAGCTTGAAGCTATATTTTCTATTATAGTAACTTTAAGTGTCACCGCATGTAGCCTTGTTTAGTGGTTATCCAGAATTTCTTTATCACTTCAGTATTAGAATCAATAAATAAAAAAATATGTTTTGATATTTTTGAAAAAAATTGTGCAATGATATGACACCTATCACAATGTAATTGAAGCCATATTTTTTCAGTAAGTGCAATCTATGGACAAATATGGAACAAACTTTTTAGGCTTAGTAATATCATCATGTGTGATATTTAAACAATGTCATTTTTTATTTTCAGGTAGTTTCCATATTTAATGTGCTTTGAAGTATCCTCCTCAGAGTTGCTGATAGTTTATTTATTCATAAGAAGCTGGCTTATAATATTGTTCAAAAGCTGCTGAGTGTCCACTTGAAAAAAATGTACTACATGTTGGTTTCCTCTCAGAAGTCAAAGTCAGTCAAATCAACACTTAAATTATTGACTGCCATTGTCAAGAATTCAGCCCAAAATATCTTTGACAAATTTGATTTTGGTAATGTTGGGCTTGTAAATAGCCTTTTGGAATGGCGCAACATTGAAAAAGAATGTAGTCTCTTTCATTTAAAAAATATGTTATTGTTTCTAGTATATTACACATAAAGAAGTATACCACCTACCAAATTTTTTCTAAAAAGTTTAAATTTTACCTTTTTAGAAAAAATTTGGTAAGTGGTATATTTATTTATGATATAGAAGATCAAAAAAAGGATAAAACAAATGACAAATTTTTTGTCATTTCTTACTTTTTAGTTTTTAGTTATTCTCATTCTGTGCTCCGACCTAAAATGGTAATAACTGTTCAGGTCCCATAGATCTGTTCAAAAATTATTAGTGTTAAATGGGAATATGAAATTATTTGTATTAAGAAGCTATAATTGCTTGCTAAGGATTGTTATTGTTAATTACTTGAAACCATAGAATTGTGTGCAAATACTTGAAACCTATGAAAATATTGTAAAAGAAAAATGGACTTACCCCTGGAAAAATGTGCTCGTGTGTGCCTGGCATGCAAAGGCAAAAATGGCCGCTCCAACGTTGTGTTTTAAGAACTCATGATCTCGGATTCTCACAAGGTTGACAAGACTTGACAAGGACGTGTGCAAAGCTCTAAGCCTATAAAAAGAGCCCAGGCGAGTGTTCGCAGTGAACTCAAGCGTTGCGGTTAGCAAGATACATTATTTCGTGATTTGGAATAGACATTTCAGGAGGCACTTTTTCTAAGCTAGGGACGTTTGTGCTGGACAGTGATACAAGAATAGTGTCCTGGATTAAGCTTTCTGACTGTGAAGCGTCCCCTAATAACTACAAATATATGAACGAATTATTATTAAGTAGGAATAGTGACTTTAAGCATATAATTGTGTATAAATTATTTGTATTTGATAGGAATACTTGATATCATATAACTGTGAAAATAAATCATTTTTATTATTGTTAAATGAAACTGCAATTAAAAATGATTGCAATGGAACTTTGAAAATATAGTTATGATATAATCAAACTTTTATAAATTTTCAGCCCTAAATGAACCATGAGTGGTTTATATGCCTTTAAATATACTAAATTAAATCTCCTATTAGAAAATTAGTATTTCATCATTTTATATGGCAAATAATGCTGTTTATGTATAAAGTTTCTTCTAATTATGTGTAGACATCTCGGCTATCTAATACCTTTCCAATTACCATATATATATATGTGTGGGTGTGTGTGTGGGTGTGTGTGTGGGTGGAAAGTTGTATAAATCAAACACTTAACTCAAATTTAGATGTGTGAGATTTCCTTCGGCTTTATTTCATCTTCACAGCTTTATTTCATCTTCAGGAACTTTTTCAGGACAGAGATTTCTGATTTTTTCTATTTAAAAGCATGTGAAGAGAGTGGAGGGGGGTATAGTTGTAGCTGGAAAAGTTGGGAGGGATTTAAAGTTAAATATATCAGGTTTTGTAAAAGATTTTTTATTTTGAAAGTGGAGATAGATTTTAGGGAGCTGATAAGAAAGAAGTAAGGAAGGGTTTGTGTGAAATAGGGTTTTGGCATGACTTGTTTCATGGAAAAGATATTGACAATAATGCGATGTCGCAGAAAATTGTCTATATTGTGGGTGTCTGAGTTGTAATTGGGATGAGGAGGGGCTAAGAGGCAAAGGATTAGGAAAAGCAAAAGGAAAGGATTCCCAAAAGTATGGTGTGAAAAAAAATTTTTTTTCTCGTCTATCCATTTTCTATTTTGATTTTGTTTTTTTCAGTATGATGTTTGCCAGGTGTGGTGAGATTTGGTCAAAACCTGGACATTGTTTTATATGGTTTGTTTTGGAGATTTATCCAACTTTCCTTATATTTCTATCATACTTTCAAATTCACTACAAATCTATCTTCTCAACGTATATATATATGTATATATGTGTGTGTTCTAACAGACTTTCATGTTCAATCTATTTCTAAATTTATTTAATTTATGTGCTTCTATAAACTCTACAAAATGTCCAACAGTTCATTTTAAAAAAGTAAAAACAGGGTAATAAATACAAATCTAAAACTTTTACTTTCATAGGGATTAAATATGTATGATGTCAATCTAATTGATAACATTTGTTACTCATTTTATCTTCTTTGATAAAACTTTACTGTTTTTATCCATAGAGAAAACAGAATTAGTAAACAAAGTTTGACTTTCATTTATAACTATTTGCATTTATTTTGCACTATTTCCTTGAAAAAAGGCTTGAATCTATTTGTTCTTATGTTTTGTGCCATTGCTGGTGGTGTGTTATGATAATTGACAGAAGAATGTATGGATAACCCCTTGTGAGAGACAATCTCCCATAACTAACATGCATAAAAAAGCTGTTACACAATTAATGTCATATATATATATATATATATATATATACTATATACTATAGAGAGAGAGAGAGAGAGAGAGAGAGAGACAAATGAACAAATCACATTTTTCTTATATACTGGCCTGTAGAGAAAATAAATAGTTTTTCCCCTCCTCCTATTAATTCTATAAGTTTCATGTATTTAAAAATAATTAAATCTACCACCAGTTAATATTTGGAGTTAACAAAAGATCATATTAAAATGAATAAATGATAATTATTTGGCACTTTTAATGATAAAATGATGAAATCATTGGAAGAACGTTTTTTCTTAAATCAAAAAGATTGAAATTTTTTCCATATATGTAAAACTTATAATCTGACATGTGGTGAGGAAATAGTTTATTTTATATAATTATTTAATCATGATATATATATATATATATATATATATATATATATATTATATATATATATATATATATATATATATATATATATATATATATATATATATATATATATATATATATATAATGATTTTTCAGAGGTGCCTGTGGAGTAATGGTTATCATCATAGGAAATGGACATGGTGACACGAGTTCAAATCCTGGACGAGACTGATTGCATTTCACATAGCACTAATACCCTTAGGAAAGGTATGAATCCAATTATTCTCCCTCTAGCTATGGGTAAATAGTAGGACTGACTGGGTTCTTCAGCCTTGGTGAGGCAACTAGTCTAGGAGAAGGAAAACTCTGAATTCAAACCTGTTAAACTCCACTTAAAAATTTGACCTTGTGTCATATCCTGCCGAATGGAGGTGTTGGTAAATATGATAGCATGATTTTTCTTGGTGAACAGTTTTAGCTTCTCAAATGGAGTATGAAAGAAATGATAATTATTTTGGACTTAATAGTGCAAAATAATCCTGTTAATAGGGATAACCATTACAGTAGCTCATACTGTAGACACAAAGATCAACAAACTAATATTTTGGGGATCAGTGGTACCAAGAAGCAGATGTAAGAAGAAAGATGGTTGTAGGTTCTTTAGCTTTTGGTAGAATTAAGGAAGAGATATGAAAATGAAGAGATCTTTCAATGGCAGTCAAAGTTCATCTTGATTTTCACTTACCTACTGGAGAAAACTCTAGTGTATTTGAGAATGATTGCCTCAACTACAATGATTTTGTATAAATCATTGACATTCTCAAATGGAAAAGATGGAAACAGTTTGGTTGTATGGGCCACAAAAACAATTTCAGCTGTGTCATCCATTCATACAAGAACTTTTCCAAGAAAAGACCCAGAAGATGACCACCAATACAATGAAGTAATTTAATGAGAGAGGGGACCCAAAACTACCTCTGCCAGTGGAGACTCTATGGTGTAATGGTAAAAGTGTTGGACTATGACCTTGATGGAAGTGAGTTTGAACTCCAGTCACTCTATTATGTTGACTTTCAGACTATTTTGACCCAAATTTCACACAATTTCAAAGTTAATATTTGAAAATAAAATCAAGGGAAAGATAACTTATGTACATCCATGTCAGAGAGAGATTGTTTTTATATTCTACCTTGTGAACAGACTTTTTCTTTCTAAAACCATAGAAAATCAATATTTTTTTCAAACCTAACAAATTACATGAATATATATTCTTCTGAATACTAAGCAAAAAAGATTAGTTGTGAAAAAAAACTTTTTTTCTTTTTTACAGGACCCATCTTCGTCAGATGTGTCCTCTGACAGTTACCAGCTATGACAAAAGACATTTCACTTCATATTCTTGGATTTTTAAGTAAGAAGGCTTGAGGTTATAACAGCCAAAACCCAGTGAATATAAAAACCAAGATTAGGACAATAGTCTGAAATATATTAAAGTAAATTATAACAACTAAGAAATTTAGACAGTGACCTCTCTACTTTCCATCTTGGAATTTGTGGATTAATTTATTTTAAAAGAAACTACTATTTTAACTTCTTGTCTCTTTTTCTTTGATTCATGTTGAATAATGGCTTGTGTTAGCATATCAATGAAATTTCTTATTACTCTGTGATGAAACTGGTTAGTTGATCATATTTTATGTTTTATGTGATATCTGTGATATTTGTTGGATTGCGGGTTGACAAGTTTTCAGTCAGTGAATTAGTTTTGCAACTCATTTTAAACAAGGTAAATTCCTGTTTCTTATATGATTTGTTTTTTCTGATTTATTATGTAATATTTGTCTAACAACTGAATATGCTGTAGATGATAAGTAAAAGTAACTAATAACAAACTGGAAATTACTGGTTTGTTTTTTTTATATTTTCCTTGGATAAATATATTCTTGGAAATTAAAAAAAGATTATCATTATAAAGATGGCTCTTTAATAATTTTCAAAATGTTTTTTTAATTGTTATTTCCACAACGTTTCGGCCAATATGTCCTCTAGCCTTCTTCTGGTGTTTGTCGAATACGGTAACCTTCACGGAACTTTGAATTACATCCTTTATTGAATCCATGGGGGTTGCCTGTTCGGATTCTGTTAGCCATAACCAGGTACAAGCATTAAGTATTCCTGTATTGTTACTTGCCTGCAGTCAGGATTGAAACTGCAACCTCCTGATGATTGTTTCCTTAGAAGCTTACGGAACCAACGCCTATAACTGTGACACTGTGTGTCATGCTGGACAATTCAGAGTGAATTTTTGGAAGTTATAAACTTGATGTTCTTACTTGACTAGAATTACTACTATTATGTATGATTTTTTTTCCTGTGCTCATATTCAGATTTTTTTTTTTCAACTAACCAGTTCCCATATTGTATTCGACTCTATACTTGGTCTACTTATCAGGTCATTGTAGCCCAACATATGTGCTGACTCCTTAAGGCGTCTAATCCTCCAATGTTCAGCCCTATCAATTATTTCATCTTTATCCCATAGGGCAGATGGTTTCCCTTTTCCTTCCATATATGGTCCGCCATACCTGACTTTAGTTCGAAAACACTTAATGATAAAAATTACCAAGCTCCATATCAGAAAGTTAGGCAGGTAATTTCTCATTTGTAATTTACATTTGAAAATTTTATTCTTTTTTTTCCAGATGCATTTTGAATTAACATTTTCTTTTTTTTATTTTAGGTTGTCATGAATGATTTAATTACAAAAAGTGAGAAAGTAAAAGTATTTTCATCAGAAGTCTCATCTGGCCAGAGTTTACAATTGGCTTGAACCAAAAGAATGAAAAAAAGCTCATAAAAAAATTCTTGAGGTAACCCTTTAGCATATTTTGTTTTGTACGTGAGTGACATTCTGTAATATAGTCTCATTGATATTACTGTCTCTCATTAGAGTTGTTACATTTATTATATGAAATAGAATGAGACAGAAGTTATAATTATTATTTTATAAAGGATATTCTAACATATTTAATCTGTATGATTTAAATGTATAATAGAATTTGTACTATAAACTTTTATCTTAATACTGACATTTTGTGGATATTATTATAAATACTCATTTAGGTTTGTATTTTTTCATTTTTGTAACTTTTTTTTCCGCTAATATATAGATCGTTTTTTTTACCATCACTAATTTCAAATGCTTGAAGAAAGTTCTGCCCTTGAGAGAGAGTGTAAAACTGCACACTAATTGCTTTTGGAACTCATCACATCATCTAAA
This sequence comes from Sepioteuthis lessoniana, assembly GCA_963585895.1. Taxonomy (NCBI): domain Eukaryota; kingdom Metazoa; phylum Mollusca; class Cephalopoda; order Myopsida; family Loliginidae; genus Sepioteuthis; species Sepioteuthis lessoniana. Next base: position 3,275 of record CAUZXS010000259.1, on the reverse strand, counting down.
AATTGAATTATGTTTTTCAATAAAACATTTGTAATGTCAGGATGGTAACATTTTTCATTTTTACTTTTTTTGTGGGTTTGTTTGTTTGGATTTTATGGTATATCAACCTCTGTAGGTTATTTAATGTCAAATCCATTTTTATACAAATAAACAGTTTTATTTCAAACAATTCAGTTTAGAATAAGTACACAGCTTAGTTGTCAAAAACGTTTCTATTTCAAGCTATTCAGTTTAGTCAAATAGTTCTAATTCAAACAATTCAGTTAAGTATAAGTTTAGTTTTTGTTTACAAACAGTTAAATGTCAAAACTGTTCTATTTCAAAGGAATTCTGTTTAGCATAAGTACACAGTTTAAATATCAAAACAGTTCTATTCCAATGAATTCAGTTTTGTGTAGGCACACAGTTTAGTTCTATTTGACCCATAGATAGGACCCTATCATGTGCTACCACTCCGGGTTAGAGTGGACTTGGGAGCAATGGCAGTGAAGGGGTACTCTCCATTCCCCAAAAGCTCCAGCATTATTGGAACTTCACCATTTGATTGTTTAGTGTCATATCTAGGACACTCATTGGGTGGGCGGGAGGTCTTACCCCTCTCCAGAGATGCAGTTGGTATATTCTACAGCCCCAACCTACTGGGCAATTTTTTGAAGGTTGCTTTTTTTTTTTGGTGGGGGGTGGGTCTTTTTTGTTTCAGTATCTAATAATTCTTTATACAAAAAAAAAAATCAAATAAAACTGCCAAATTCCCAGAAGAATTATTTTAGATTAATTGTAATTGTAGTGATTGTCTTGAACTAAATTTGTTCATTTTTTTTAATAATCTTCTTGATTTTATTACTTTATAATCAGACCTAACCGATAAAATGAAACGCAGTTTCTTCCAGGCAGCGGTCGCATCGATAGCTGCTATATGGATGCACTACATGGACTCTAACAAAACGGCTGGAGAAGAAGCTAGATGGCAATTACACAAGAATGCTGTGAGCAATCTTGAACAAGTCCTGGCGGCAACACCCCACAAGACACCAACTGTACGGCCACCTGCCTCCTATCACGAAAACTATTCAAGTTAGACAAACCAGACATGCAGGACACTGCTGGAGAAGCAGGGACGAACTCATAAGTGATGTACTCTTGTGGACCCCGACACATGGCCGTGCAAAAGCAGGACGACCAGCACAAACATACATTCAGCAACTATGTGAGGATACGGGATGTTGTCCAGAAGACCTGCCTGAGGCGATGAACGATAGGGAGGAGTGGTGAGAGAGGGTCAGGGATATCCGTGCTACCAGCACAACATGATGATGATGATATTACAATGTTGTAGGTTGAATAATTTCTCATCATGAAATAAGTATGAAGTTGGAACAAAGAACTGCTTTTTGATATGAAAGCCAAAGCTATTTAGTTAACCTTTTGATGTCACATAAATTTTTGATTACCCATGAAAGCTTGCTACAGTCTGCATTCTATTAATGTTATGGATTTAGATAAAAGTCTAGTCATTGTCATAAAATAACCTCTATTACTTAAATTTAATTAGGCTTTATAAGTGTTTTCTCAAGTTTTAAAAGTTTTATTTTAAGAATGGCTATTTTGACTTTTCTCTTCTTTGCTACAACTGTATAGGATTTTGTACTTAAAAGTTTTTGGTAAATAACATAATTTTGTTAACCACATAAGAATGGTTCCTGTGGTGCAATGGTTATCGCCGTAGGAAATGGACACAGCGACACGAGTTCAAATCCTGGACGAGACTGATAGCATTTCACATAGCACTAATACCCTTGGGAAAAGTATGAATGCCATTATTCATTATTATGGGTAAATAGTAGGGCAGATTAGGTTCTTCAGCCTTGGTGAGGCAACTAGTCTAGAAGAAGGAAAACTCTGAATTCAAACCTGTTAAACTCTACTTAAAAATTGACCTTGTGTCATATCCTGCCTGAGCGGAAGGGTTGGTAAATATGATAAAAATGGTTCCATTCCAAATACTTTGAAGGTTTCTAAATGCAGAAGACACCTGGATGTGAAAACCTGATAAAAGCAATGCTAATGAGTAAACTGGATTTGAATGTATAATTATTTTGGTCATTCAATTGCTGTATCATTCTCTTATGAAATAGATATTAATGGATTTCTTTTCCTCCTTCTCTCTCCAGTGACCAAAACAATATTATACATCTGATCCCACAAAATGTCTATGTGATGCCATTTTTTGAGGATTCTTATTTGAAACATCTAATTGTGAAGATATTCCAGGTTTGTCCAGAACAAATGCTGCCCTTTTTGATGCAAGTGCAAAATGCCAGAGCACCTCGGGCTTCTTTGAGATGGTTACAATGCATAGATTTTTTGGAGAATGTAAGTTAAAGTTTCTGTGATATGGATATTTTAGATTTTATAAAGTTGCCTGCTTGGCATTATTGGTTTTTATTTCTTCTTTTGCACAAATCTGAATTCAAACTCAAAAATTAGCCATTTGTACAAAACTCATGTGTAATTTAATTAACCATCTTTTGAAATATAATGAAAAGCTTGGAAATCCTAGATTTTAATTCTAGGTTTATAGATGTAAAGGTCATTGTCATAGGAAATGGGCTCAGAAAACCAGGTTCAATTTCTAAATAAGACTGTTTGTATTTCATATGTTTAATACTTTTGGGAAAGGTATGTATTTATTTTTTCTTCCTTCTGTTTTAGGTAAATAATAAAACAGATTTGGTTCTTTAACTTTGGTATAATAGGCAGAAAAAAAAAGAAGATGAATCCTGAATTCAAACCAGTTTTACACAGCTTAGAAATTGGTTATCTGTTGCATTCTTCCCTGGTGGAGGGTGACCCAGTTGGTTGGGGCTGTAGAATATGCCAACTGCATCTCTGCCATGTGGTAAGATCCCGCCTATCCCCAACAAATGTCCTGGATATGATACTAAATCATTTAATGGTGAAGTTCCAATCATAGTGCTTCAAGGAATGTAGAGTACCTCTTTATTGCCATGACTCCCAGATCCACTCCAACCTGGAGTGGTAGTATCTGTTAGGGTCCCAACTATGGGTCAAATAAAACTGTTTAATCATTTACTATACTGGAAACCATTTAAATGTGGCAAATATAATTATTAGTATTAGATAGTAATACATTTAACCATTTAAATGTGTGTGACCAAATGAGTTCTGGCCTGTATAAAAATTATTACCTATAAATAATATATATTTGATAAATATGTATAAACCTGATTTGGTATCAAATAACTGACAAGGGT
>CAUZXS010000258.1:0-155323 GCA_963585895.1 Sepioteuthis lessoniana | reverse complement strand
CTCCCTTGCACGAGTAACTTGCTTCGATGTAATTACAAAATATTTGTACAAGCAAACGAACAAGATTTGTCGTGTTGCCTCATTTCCCGACCGAGAGCCAATCACTATCTAATCATAGCGTTAAGTTTCATCCACATCTCCTTAAAGTTGACTCTTTTTTAATAAAAAGTTATTTATGTCCACAAATATATTTCAGTGGTCTTATAACCGTAATAAAGACTTTAAAAGCAAAATAGTTTAAAGGACTAAGATTGAAAAATGTTTTTAAAAATATAAAACAACGTAAGAAAATGGGTAGTTTCCAAACTTTCTGAAACTTTTGAATTACTTGATAAAACTTTATAAAAAGTTGATTAGTGGTGAAAGAAACAGAAAACAATATTTTTATAACAATAATTTATACGTCAGAACAGTTTTTCATACAAAAAAGAAGTATAAATTACTGTTTATGTTTTAAAAAAGAAAAAGAAAAAAGAATAAGGAAAGCGCTAATAAGTGTAATACTTAAAAATAAATAAATAAAAAAAACAGTATAAAATTTGATTTAACTATTTTATAACACCTCAGAATTGTGAGAGGAGTCTCTGTGACATGGCTGGACTGTGACATTGTAGTTAGTGGGTTTGAATTCCAGTTAAGCTATTATATTCACTTTCAGATTAAAATTTTTAGGAAAGATGTAAACCCCCTTATACACCCTCAGCTATTGATTAAATAGTACCACTACTGTTTTCCGAAGATGACCTTGGCATCGAATAATCCATGAATGTTGTTATGCCATTAAACAAATAAACTAAACCCTCAGAATTATGAACTCATCTTTTGAAAATAAAATTAAATCAAATCTAAAAAATAAAAATAAATAAATGAAAATTCTTCTAAACAAATTTTTGATTCACAAAACTTCAGGATTACAAATCTATATTTTGAAAAAAAACAAACTAAATTAACTTTTTTTTTAATGAAATTTTTTCTGGGAAGTTTTTTATATTTGATATAGAAACCTTGTTTAGTAAATGTGAAAGCAGCTAGCGCTTAGTGAAACCCACAGATTTACTGAACTAGCTATCAAGGGATAGTTACTCTTTGCCTGTGTTACTGGTAAGTTGTTTTGCAGTATTCAATTTTCTCCAATTTCATTATTCTCTCTTTTTTTATCCTTCAAGATGTCAAAAACTTCAGAAACTCAACTCAATGAAAAGAAGAAAAGAAATGTTATAACATTAACTTTCTTTTAATAATTAAAATGATTTTTCCTCCATTTTGAAAGATCTTATACAGAATTTCCTAAGATCAGAAAGTGACTGTCTTTAATGCATAGTCTTCTGTACATTTTTACAACCAACTTTACAAACTCCCACTTTACGAATTGCAATTAAGAATAAATTTCTACTATGAAACTGAAACAATTATTAATAGACAATCAGTCTGATACTCACACAATCCTTAATATAATAAATTATAAAAATGAGAACATTTATGTAGATACAGCAATAAGTCTGCAACCCAACTATTTGTTTTTTTTTTAATACCCAAAGTCATCTATGGGGTTACAGAATATTTTAGTCATTGTTGGTTATTGATATCTGACTACATTAGTTTCTTCTTACTCCATCTTAATTTTCTGGCATCTTCTTATCTTTGAAGGCTGCAAAAGAAGAAAAAAGAAAGGAAGGAGATGGAGTGAAAAGATCTTTTCAATTTCAACTTTATTTCCTTTGGGTTTTCACATGGCTACTCTGTAATGAGGAATGTCTTTCTGGACTATTTGAGAAGCGTTTTTTCTCCTAAATCAGGCATTGAAATATATTAGTCATCTCTGGTGGTAAATAAGTCCAAATTCAGTGTGGTCATATCCAGTGGTGTTCTCATGTTGCTTGCTTCAGTGTGTTGGCTCGCTAGCAACAGACACAATTTATATGCGAAGCCCAGAGGACATAGCAAAACAGGTGTGCTACCTTGCTAGCACCCGGGTGGAAGAAAGTCCTTTCAGTCTGAAGGGTTGCAATGAAGTGAGAGTGAATCTCTCCTTTTTGCAGGGACAGTTCCTTTTTTTGCATATGCATCAACCCACTTCTTGTCAGGGACTTCTGGAAGTTTTTGCATTTTTTAAAATTTATTTTTATTTTATTCACTCCCACACATCCTCAGAAAGGCTAGTTGGCTACTATAGACAAAGTGTTGCAAAATAACAAATGAAAGATAAGGATGTAACAAAAGAGTATTACAAAGGAACAACAAAGTAGAAGTCAAAATTAAGATAGAGTAAAACATTTCCCCTGGACTTAGAAAGTCCAAGGGTGTAAGTGAGAAGGAAAAAATCATAAGGAAATTTGATCCATAGTGAAGTGTTGTGGGCTTCTCAAAGAAAATTTAGTTTCTGCTTTCTTTGCTTAATGGCATATCAACCTTTTTGGGTTATTTAATGCCAAAGCTATCTTTCTAGAAGAACAGTAGTGGTACTATTTAACCCATAGATGGAGGGGATAATCAGATTCATACTTTTACCAAGGGTATTAGTCTGAAAGTGGACATAATAGTGCAACTAGAGTTTGAACTCACTATGATGTCACAGACTCCACTTTAGCCACTATACCGTGGAGACTCCTCCTCTCAAAGAGACAAAGACACAATCACAAGATGGATTTGTTCATATCAGGAATGAAAAAGTTAGACACATGATCACAGAAAAAAAATATCCTGCTCAGTTTATTGTTGGTGTTACAAATTCCCTATGTTATTTTCAAGTCAATCGAGGAAATATCTATTCTTTGACAAATTATATGTAAAGTAGGCAACCTTAGTCGAGGGTGACCCAAAGGCTCCCTTTTCAATAGCTACTACACCGATGTGTAGGAGAGAGCACCACTCCATTCCCTGGATTGCTCCACTTTACCCTTGATCCTTACCTTATAATGCTGAGTATTAAGCAAGGCGGCATCAAGTACCATTTTTTGAGTCTTTGGTATGACTCGACCTAGGACTGAACCCCGGTCTTCTAGACCATTGGCAAACACTCTACTCATTAGGCCAATGGCCCAGTATTATAGCCCACTATAAATGGTGGAATTGGGGGTCCACTTGACCCCAAAATTTAGGTTGCAACTTGTCGTTCTCCTGTTAACTGTCTTTTTTAAAATAATCTCTAGTCCTGTGTTTGACTATTTCTCATGCCTACAATGGGAGGTCTTGTTATTGACCCTTTGTTGTCAGTCACACAGCCAGGCACCAAGCAGTCATTACATTACAATAGTAGAGATGTTTTAGGAAAGAAATTGTTGAAATGAAACTTTCATCCAGTATGGAGAAGATTCAGAAAAAACAGATACCACTCACTAGAGGAATAAAATGAGTTCTTCCTGGTAACTTTCAAATAAGTGTTTAGCAAGGGTTATTATTTTTACTGAGGAAACGTTATAACGTGCGTGTGTGTGTGTTTGGTTGCTTCCTTGCTAAGTTTTAAAAGTAAATAAATGAGAGAGAGAAGAAGTACGATGTCGAAATGTTTTATGAGGGTTTTTAATGGCAGCATGGAATAAAGGGTTTACGTTTATGCTGCAAATTATGCTGCAAATTGTTGAATGTGTGAGGAGGATATGTTTGCCATAGTTTAGCAAAAGTTGTGTTTGCTGTTTGAGGACAGAAACGATTGTAGTCACCGTGAGTTTTTGGTTCTGGTTGTTTTGGGGAAAAGCATAAATGTCTCCAGAAAATGTTGCCCAGAGATGAAGTAGCTAGGTGTCGGAGCGAAATTTTACATCGCAGTTGACATAGCCAATACTGGAGGCAACTAAGAGTTGTTCCTGTGTGTGGCGTATTGAATTCATCTAATTCATATTCAACTGGGAACCCTTGGTCTAAGAAAATAGACGCAAGGGGTCCATAAATTAGACGTTTTCCCTCATTGTGGTGTGATGCTGCTGCTGCTGCTATTGAAGAGCAAACAGTAAGACGTCTGTCCTGAACGAAGAAGTTCTGCGAAAGAGGGTGTTTGCTGGCTTCCCCAATTTGTGCTGCCCAGAAAGATGGTCCAGACTCAATAAGATAAGTCATCCTGATTGGGTGAAATTATGCGTCGACCCTAACGGTCGAATTAAATTACGCACCAAACAAAAATACGAAATCCTTTCTGCTACAAGGGAAACCAATGAAAGCAGCTCATCTGAACATCTTCTATAAAAGTAGCAACAGATGAGGAACAAACTGGCAACATTCAAGTTATGGAAAAAAGGTTGAAGTGACAATAAGCAATAAAAAAAACTAATATTTATCTTCCACAACAAATATCTATAATATATAATCTGCCTATTTAGTAAAGTTTCTTTTGATTGTTTAAATACTAGTTCATTTTTGGCTTCATTTGGTTTCTTTGTTTATTGATATATTAACCTTTGTGGGTTATTTAATGCCAAAACCATCTTCGTAGAAGAACAGTAGTGGTACTATTTAACCCATAGCTGGGAGGATAAGGGGGTTCATACCTTTCTCAATGGCAATTGTCCAAAAATGAATGTAATAGCATGAATGAAGTTAAATTCACTTACTATGATGTTGCAGTCTAGCTACTACACTATGAGAATTCCTCTCATAATTCTGAGAGGATCATAAAACAGTTAAATCAAGTTTTAGACCACTTTGAGGACTCCCCTTTTCATTTTTGTTTTTTAATCAAATGTTATCAGATTAAAAGAAGTTTAACATACAAGAAAATTTCCTTTTAGACAAGAAGACTTTTGTTAGTGAGTTCAATTCTTACTGAGTGCTCTATATTCTTGGCCTTGAGCCAAACCAAGCAAAGCTTAGAAAATAACAACAAAAAGAAGTTAAAAATTCTGAATAATTCACTGAGCATTTGCTTTTGTTAATAAACCAGATGATGTTTGAATGGAGCACTCAATATTCCTCACTGAATACCCTACTATTGTGGTTTAGGTCAATTACTTTTTCTTTTTAAGACTTTGCCTCAGAGGTTAAGTAGGTCAGTACATTGCATTAGGCTATGGCAATGAACAGGTGTTGAAATAGCCAGGTTACCTTGTGGAGTTTGTCCTCAGGTCTGGATGTTACCATCTCAGTCTGTCAATGTACCTCATTTGATGTAATCAAGATACAAGACAGACTGTTAAATATGACTGAAAATAAAAAATAAAAAATATTTCTCTACAAAACTCTGTGAAATTCTTCACAAAATATTAACTTAATAAAATAATGTAAAGAATACAATTTATAAATCTTTTTTGTTATGTGGATTTTTATCATGACAATTACCATATGTAACTGTTCAGTGTAAATTTTTAATAAACAATAAATATTGTGAAACAGACATTGTTTAGAAAAATGAAAAAATAGAAGGAATTTTTAACATTTTTCTAAGAGTTATACCATGTCTGCAATTCAAGTCTTGACTTCCTACCCTATGTAAAAAGCGTATTTCAGCAAATTAGATAGACCCAAATAGGCCAGCCTTCTTGGTAGCAGTTAATGGTGTTTAAGCACATGTAAAAGCTAGAATTTTAAATGGATGTCTATGCATTTAGCCAACTCCTCTGTCATGAACAGGATGTGATACAAGGTCAATTTTTTAAGCAGAGTAAAGCTGGTTAGAATTCACAGTTTTCCTTTTCCAGACTGGTTGCCTAATCAAGGCTAAAGAACCCAGTCTACCCTACTAACTACTCATAGCTGGAAGAAGAGAAGATAGATTCATGTCTTTCCTAGAGACATTAGCGCAAAGTAAAATGCAAGCAGCCTTGTCCAGGATTTGTATTCGAGTCACCAATTCCTTTGATAATAATTGTTATGCTAGACATGCCTCCTTAAAACTAGAGTAACTTAAAGCAACACAATCTTCTACCTGATATTTCCTTTCATTTAATCTTGTGATGGACTAAGTTGAATAAATATATTATGAACTCATACATTAAAATATAATTGTAAAAGATAATCTTTGGGATACTTACTTAAGAAGTTTTTTAAAATGAAATTATCATCAATTTAGTAATAAAAATTCTATTCTGTTGTATTCAGTTACCTAGTTTCATATTCCAAATACTATTGTTGTGAATTTGATGCTGAATACTCTGTTACTGTGCCCTTGTCCCAAACTCAGCAAACTTTATCAAATAAGCATGCCTTGCCGTGAAGCAATGGTTGACAAGCAAATTTCACAAACCATTACTATTGTATTTACCTAACCCCTCTACCATGAGCAGAATGTGACACAAGGATAAATATTTAAACAGAGTAAAGCTGGTTAATACCGGACATTGGCATAATGGCTAGAGTGTTCACCAATGGCCCAGGAGACCTGGGTTCAATCCCAGGTCAAGTCATACCAAAGACTCAAAATATGGTACTTGATACCTCCTTGGTTAACACTCAGCATTATAAGGTACAGATCAAGGGTAAAGTGGGTCAATCCTGGGAAAGGAATAGTGCCCTTCCCTACACCTTGTAGTAGCAGTGGTAAACCTGCTCAGTACTAAGATAATTTGCTTTGGTTTCTATAATGAAATATCAACCTTTGTGGATTATTTAATGCCAAAGCCATCCTTATAGAAGAACAGCAGTGATACTATTTAACCCATAGCTGGAGGGGAATAAAGAGGCTCATACCTTTCCTTAGCGTATTAGTTTGAAAATGAACATAATAGTCAGACTGGAGTTTGAACTCACTTACTTTGGAACTGTAGTCTAGCACTTTAGCCATTACATCATGGGGACTCCCCATCTACTGAGGTGAGTAACCACTTGGTAATAGCAGGGATCATTGGCCAGACTAAACAAAGCATAGTAATGAAATGTAAAATAGAGAGCTGAAGTTAACCAACAATAAGTCAACTCAGTATTTAGATGAGTGACCTCTTTGTAACAGCAGGTACTGTAAGCAAGCTGAGGCTTGTATACCAGACTAAGCAAAGCTTAAAACACTGGTTCCCACCAGATTGCCGAAGTTAAGTAGTGATAAGCTTGTTCAGTACTTAGATGGGTAATCACTTAGTAACAGCAGGTACAGTAAGCAACCTAAAGCCTGTGTGCTTGAGTAAGCAAAGCTTAGTAAATAAAAAGAGACTCTTTTGATCTCTTTCTTTAGTAATTTAAACCAAAACAGTATTAAACAGAATTTCTTTTTTTACATGGGATTATTTTCAGATCATTTTACCTTTTTAAATTTTGTATTCCCTGATTTTGCCAAGTAGCAAAAGCCACAATGAATTGAACTGCAGATTGGTTTGACTACCTTTGTCTGACAGAAGTGCATATTACACTTGAAGAAGGTGAGAGAATGTACCAGATGAAACATTATGTGAACAACAGAAAGTTCAATTCTTCAAAAGATTCTTTGTATGCTAGTATCTCAACAAATGTTTTAAACACGGAGGTCTGCTTGGCATTATGATTATTGTTGAAATGGAAACATTCAAAAATTGACTTTGTTGCATCCTACCCACAGCAGAATTGGTCAAATACAAATGTCCTTTGGAAAGGCATGAATCCATTTCTTCTCTCTACCCAGCTCTGGATAAATAGCAGGGTAGACTGTGTTCTTTAGTCTTAGTTATGCAACTAATCTAGAAGGAAAACTAAATTCAAACCAGCTTTACTCCACTTAAAAAAATGACGTTGTGTAACATCCTGCTCATGGCCAGAGGGAAAATACATACATATTCAACAAAGAGTTGGACATTTATTGACTAGTTATATCCTTCAACCGGGACATTGGCCCAGCGGTTAGAGTGTTCGCCAATGGCCCGGGAGACCTGGGTTCAATCCCAGGTCGAGTCATACCAAAGACTTTAAAAATGGAACTTGATACCACCTTGCTTAACACTCAACATTATAAGGTACGGTTCAAGGGTAAAGTGGAGCAATCCAGGGAATGGAGTAGCGCCCTCCCCTACACCTTGGTGTAGTAGCTATCGAAAAGGGAGCCTTCGGGTCACCCTCGACTATGGTCGCTAACTTTACTTTACTTATATCCTTCAACTTTAATACAATACATGAAAAAAGTTTCCCTATTTTTTCAATGAAAATCAATTTACAGGTCAGTTTCATGACTGAGACAGTTGTGTATTGTCACACCAATGACAGAGATTAGGGTTCAAACCCAGTTAAAAAAAACTGGGGCTTTAAAAACAGATTTTTAAAGCAGACAGTTCCATATTTTGGAAGATTGCTACAACACAGTCATTTTCCTATCTTCGGTTTCCAAGCTAACATTAAATTTAATGTAACCAACAATATAATTCACTATGACTAAGTTATGTGAATAACTTTACAAATTGTCATTTTTAAAGGTTGGTACTTATCTGAAGAGATGGTGTTGAGTGGAATATGGTGACATATATCCTAGTGCCACACTGAAAAACTGTTTCATTTTGAAATTGAAATAAAATAAAAACTTACTTTAAATTATATTTCAGCGAAATATTAATAAACCTTGTTAGTGATATGTTCACATTAGAGTGAGAAAGGCAAGAAAAAATTCAAGTTTGTGTTGGGAATGCATTTTTCTACATCAATGACCATCATATTTAGACAAATTGTGATGACAGGATTATGGTTATACACACAGACATATTTTTGAAAATATATTGTTACACATTTCCAAATTGTTTGACATGCCTTAAGTACCAATTGAAATAAAAAAAGTTGGCGACTGTAGTCGAGGGTGACCAGACGGCTCCTTTTTCAATAGCTACTACGCCAAGGTGTAGGGGAGGGTGCTACTCCTTTCCTTGGATTGCTCCACTTTACCCTTGATACATACCTGATATTGCTAAGTGTTAAGCAAGGAGGTATCAAGTACCATGATTAAAGTCTTTGGTATGATGCAAACTGGGATTGAACCCAGTTGACAAACACTCTACCCACTAGGCCAAGGAGCCGGTTCAATAGTAATAATAAGAGATGAAAAAAAACTTGGAATACATGATTATAATTGAGCTCAATGGCTATTTTAAATTCTGTGCATTAATTTTAAAAATAAATAACTTCATTTATTTAATCAAAATAAAATATTCCTATGTGACTTCAGCACATATGTTACCACATTTCACTTAGGACCATCTCTTTAGACAAGTATATTAAAGTTTGTTACAGTTGAAAAAGTTTTTAAACATTTTAGGGTGTTAGTATGTGCACTGACAAGTGAGAGAATGGATGGATTTGAGCAAGTGTATATGTGTGAGTGTGTGTGTGTGATTACAAGTGATGGAAAATCGTGTATGCCATACTACTACAGTGTAAGTGTTGTTTGTTAAAATGTTTAGAGATGTCACCTGACCCATATCCACCCAACAAAACGTTAAATACGAAGATCCCTGTCTCTTTCTCTCTTTTATGAAAGAAAAAAAAATAGGGAGAGACTAGAGAGAGCATGAGTGAGATGCAAAGGCGGGATGTGTCGCCAGATTCTTAGAGATGCAGTTCGGACGACAGCCACCCACCCAGACAACACCAGATGTTACCTAGACAGAGTGTAAGCACCTGCCTCTGTTACCCGTTCCGTTAACTAAAAAACTAAACCTCCCGCTTGTACGTCTACCGCGCTTCCTTACCGACCAACGACGAAGATAATTTGAATAGCATTCTCCCTCCACCACCACTAACCAATCCTTTTTGCTTTTCACTGGACATATTTCTAAAAGACTGAGACCCTCCCTTTTTTTAACGGCTGGTAAATAAGCCCCCTTTTTTTCTTTCTTTTAAAAATACTCATAAAAGTTGATAAATAAAAATAACTTTAAAAAACTTTCTTAAATTTTTTAAAAAATCTGGCCTCATCTTGAAAAGTGCGTTTTTTTAAAAACTTTATAAAACTTCGGTATGGAGACATCGTGCAATGGTTAACAAGCTCGTCTCACAGGATTAGTGTAGGGTTGTGAATTCGATTCTCACGAGGTACCCTTGCTCTATTCGCGACCTCATGGAAAATTTAAGCTGCGTTTAATTTGTTCTTTTTTCCCCTCTCACTGATTTTGTGTTACAACGAACCTATGTATAAAACTTTGGCAATAAGTAACAGAAACGATTTTTTAAAAAATTTACATTACAAAAATGAAGACATATTACTTAGAAATAATTTATATTTATGGAGAAAATAAATAGACTCGAAAGTTTAAATCTTTCAGTTCCAAACTATTCTATTAAAACATTTTCTACCGACAAATCTCTATTTGATTTGTCCAGTAACGAAGGTAGCGTAATGGCTAAAGTGCGGCACTGAAAATTCAAGGGATGCGAGTTCGTACTTATGTCGTTCACTTTTAGACGAAATACTCTTGGGAAAGGTATGAACCCCTTATTCCCAGGCCTTGGCAATGGATTAAACAATACTCGTGTTCTCTACTATGTGGGCTTTGGCATTAAATAACCTATGAAAGTTGATATGCCATTAGAAACATATTCATCACTGTCCTTGTTTTCAAAGCTCTCAAATGTTTCAGGAATTAAGAAAAGGTTTTCCTTTTGTTATCTTGGTGTGTAATAATAAATTAATAATGAACTCTAAGAAAAAAAAAAAAAAGTATTTATTAAATTTTCTAATCAATCAACGTAACTTTGGAGCAAAAAACGGAAACAATCTTCTCATTTAAAGGTCAATACATTATGAAGTTGAGTAAAGGACACCGAAAAAACTTTTTTCTTTCTTTACGGATCGACATCGGCTTAAAGTTAGAACTTTTTAAATAAAAAGTTATCGATGTCTACGAAATAAATTTCAGTGATCTTATAAACGTAATAATGAGTTAATATAAAAGCAAAATAGTTTAAAGGATCAAGTTTGAAAAAGGTTTTTAAAAAATATCAAATACCGTAAAAAAAAGGGTCGTTTCCAAACTTGCTAAAACTTTTGAATCACTTGACAAAACTTTTAAAAAGTTAGATTGGTGATGAAAGAGAAGCAAAACATTTTTATAGCTAAAATTAATTCATCGGAACAATTTTTCGTATCAAAAAATATCTTACAATATAAGTTAAAGAAAAAGGAAACTTATTAACTTGAAGATTTAAAAAAAAAAAAAAACAAATATGAATAAATAAATGAAATTGGCATAAGACTTGGTTTTAACTGTTCCCGCTGGGAAGACACGTGCTTAGCTGAGTGCATGTGAAAATGGGAGATAATTTAGTAAAAGTATCTCTGTAATTCTGTTCGAATTTTTTTTAATGTATTTTTTCTAAATGTATTGAATTCCATAAAAAGTATCAAATATTAAAAGCTTAAATTTATATAGGAACATTAATAGCAAACATTACTGAATTCGGGAAATAAGTAAAAAGAATTATCATTTTTACATTCTCAAAAGTTAGAATTATCTCCCTTTGTATATTTTTTCCTCTTTCTTTTTTACTTCTTTCCTTTACTTTTTTTCTCTTGACAGAACTTCTTCACTGGTATATTCAAAAACTTATCTGTTAATTTTGACCGCGCGCGGTAAAAAGAAAAAAAGAAAAAGAAAAAAAGCTTTTCCTTAGGAAAAATCAAAATATCTAACAATGTGTGTTATTCATATTTCAGTAAAGATATTTAAACTTGAAAAAGTTGGTAACATAGAAATTTAACTAAAAATATATTAGGGCAATATGCAACTTTTGTTTTAAGATATTCGAAATCTCCGAACATTATGGATCAGTTCTTTAAAATAAAGTCATTGGAACTAAAATTGGAAGTTTCAAGTGTATGCTAAAACATTCAAAATTGTATGCAAAGAAAATATTTCATTAATAGACAATTTTAGCTTCATTTTATGTTCTTTTAAGTTGCATTAAGATATATATCTCTCAGTGTGTTATCTATAAATTTATTTATCTGATAAAATAACATTTTTTGCGTCATGGTGCTATCTATCTATCTATAAAATAAATATAACGATAATAAAATCGATTGACCAATTTTTCTAGCGATTTTTTCCTTTTTATACATATCACACACGCACACACACACACACACACACACACAGATACATTCATCAGAGCCACAAAAAAACGAAACAGTCAAGTGTATGAGGGTTTTTTTTTTTTGCGGGGGTTAGAAATTTGCTTTAATTCATGATTTGAAATCAACGCTTTTCTTTAACTGCCAATAATACTGAATGAATGAATCTTACTTTAGACTAGACCCTTTAAAAAGAGTTCTACTTTTCTTAAACTACTCCTTTTTTTACTTCAATGACAAAAAAAAACTTTTTTTTCCAGTTTGCAAACTTTTTTTTACTGCTAAGAAATTTCGTTAACTAAAATGAATTAATTATAATTTTTACATTATTTCTTATTTTTTTCTTTGAATCTAGTCCCATATTTATTCTGTTTAGTTAAATAATTTCTTATAATTTTACATGGTAAATGGTAGTAAGTACAATTTACATTGTAAGCAGTAAGATTCGTTCGCTCGCCCAGTGGGGGCTGAGACATGAGAACGGGTCGATGGGATGAAGTAGGGGGCTACTTCTCCCTTTCCTCCCGCTTCTAAAAACTTAGGGACAGTTACTGGGAGACATCTTAAACTTTTTAGAAAGTTCATCGAAGGCATAGAATTATACAATTCAAAACTGCGTTAAAAATACGATGAAATTTATTTCATCAAGACAATTGTTTGGAAAGTGCGACAGACATGTTATGACATGGTGAATTTCGTCAATTGTAAAAGAACGACTTTTTTTTTAAAAAATTATTTGTGAATATTTTTCAGGTGAATTACAATTTGAAACTTAATTTAATTATTTATCGAGAAGAGAACGATTTTACTCCTAAAATGTTATTGCTGGTTCGATCCTTGGCTGGTCAAATAAAATATCTTTTGGTACTTTCGAACAAATAAAAAAGAATAACAAAATTGAATTAGCAAAGTTTACGTAAATTTAAAAGGACAAGTTTAAGCCTTTTTATCATATGAGGTTTATTCGTCCCAAGAAAATGTTCGTTAATAGCAGAGTTGTTAATATTTGTAAATAAACGTAGTTGTGAGTCATTTGTTTTGTTGGGTTAGAATACTGTTAGGACACTGTTTTATCCCAACCATAAAAAAACAAAACAAAAAAACTTTCATGCTTAAAAACATTGGTTACATACAAAGCGTAATGCTTCAAAAGGTCTCAAAATTCATTACAACTAAAGTGTCTAAGAGGCAGACCGAAAAGGTTAAAAATATATAAGTAATATGGCAGTTTAGAAGATCTAAATTAAATGGATTTGAAATGAGTGATTAATATTGAACCCTGAGTTTAAAACTTCATTGATAGGTTTTAAGTAAGTAGGAAAAAGTTTAAAAAATACAAATAAAAAAGGACTAATTAACTCAATTAGTTTGAATAATGGTGTATTTAAAACAGAAATGGTCTCATTGAAGGCAGTCATTTCAAATAAGGAAAAGATTTTGAAACAATAACTTTAGTTTGACTAGTTTGTGGTTTTTTAATTCCATGGTTTAATTCGATTCATTTGTTTACCTGAATATCAGTTTCTTGTGGATTATTCAATGCCAAAATTTGATCGTTTGTGAATATTTGATTGTAATCATAACTATATTTTCAATGTTCACTTGAATTTTCTTAAAATTGCATTTAAAAAATTAATTGTCTATCATTATTTGTATGCACAGTTATGTTGTATCAGGTATTACTATCTAATGCAAATAATCACCCTGTCAGCTGGGGCTGTAGAATACGCTGACCACACATCAGCAGAGGGGTAAGACCCCCCTACTGCCCAGCGAGGCCACCTGTTGACTGTGATGTGACGGTTCCTGGTAGTTAAGTAGTACTTGGCCCAGCAACCTAGTGGTCAAGTTACTAGCAACACACTCTTTAGCCTTATTGAGCTATATGGGCAGTTGGATTGGCTCAATCTGATCAATTGGCTGGTGGTGTCGAGCCCTAGCACCTATAGATTTTATCCTGACTGTACTTTTCAATCTGCACTTGCAGCAAATTCCTAACCCTTATTTTTAGGTGCTAGAAGGCAGTGGCTGAGAGTCAATCGCATTGAGAGAATAGGATTATGACCACTGTTGAAAACCTGAAATTGACAAGGACTCAAAAACCTACTTCCAACTTGAGTATACTGGTTGTGTATCCCCATCTCAACTAAAGTGAATGGGTTTCCCCCTTAGTATATTTCCAACACAAATTAGACTCCATAATGGATGGTAAAGCACAGGGCCAGCCAAAAATAAACATCACTTATGGCGTTATTTAACAAAAAAACAAAATTAAAATTATCCAAATCAGATTGGGAGAATGAAGCAGCAAACTTCCCCAGATTCATTGTCATTAAATTTTTGGCAAAGGTCTGCCTAGTTAAATTCTCCCCTTTTCTAATTGAAAAAGTATTATCAACTAGAGTTACTCCAAGAAATGTGAAAAAAACAAGGAAACGAAACTTGTTTGTTGAGGTGGACAGTCGCAGGCAGGCAGGAAACATCCTAAAAATGAAGTTTCCACTCTACCAAATGCAGAGCATATTCACACAAAAGACTGAATACATTCAAAGGAATTATCAGAAGTAGGGAGTTGGCCTTGGCTACAGCTGAGGAGATGACAGCAGCACTGGGAAAACAGAGAGTGACAAACATCAGAAGAATCTCCATTGAAAAGGCGAAGAACAAATCCAGACTAACACCTACATCCTGACATTTAATCAGCCCCTTACTCCCTAGGAGGTAAAGATTGACTATTGTCTTAAGAGGGTTGAAACATATGCCCTAGCATGCCTGAGAGGGTTCAAATGCCAAAAATATTGACACCATAGGGAAGCTTGTAGAGGACAACAGACATGTGCCAAGTGCAGTGAAAAGGACCTGGACCACTTGGAGGAAGATTGCTTAAAAAAAATTAAATGTCCAAACTGCTGACATGATCATCCGGCTTACACAAGATCTTATGATGTCTATAAAAAAGAAAAGGAGGTGCCTGTGGTGTAATGGTTATTGTCGCAGGAAATGGACACGGCGACACAAGTTCAAATCCTGGACGAAGCTGATTGCATTTCACACAGCACTAATACCCTTGGGAAAGGTATGAATCCAATTATTCTCCCTCCAGCTATGGGTAAATAGTAGGACAGACTAGGTTCTTCAGCCTAGGTGAAGGAACTAGTCTAGGAGAAGGAAAACTCTGAATTAAAACTTGTTAAACTCCGCTTAAAAAATTGACCTTGTGTCATATCCTGCCCGAGCGGAGGGGTTGGTAAATATGATAAAAAAGAAAAGGAAATACTTGAAGTAAAACACAAGACGAATGTGTCCTTCCTGAAAGCAAGAAAAATAATAGGGTAGTATATGGGAAAAAACTCCTACGCCTCTGTTCCATGGAGAGTCAATCCAATCAACCAAGAAAATAAATAGCAAGCACAAACTCAACAATGAGAAATAAAGAGAAATCCAATGAGATACTCGAAGCAAAAACACACAGAGAATCTACCACTCAAACATGAACAATTCCTCCTAAAAGTGAAAAATCTCCTCCAACAAAACAGCTCTTACATAAGTCTCCAATCTGTCCACCAAAAGCCGTCAAAGACAAGCTAAAAAACTTGTCTCCCAAAAAGCTAGAACAACTTAAACAAAAATCACAAGCTCCCATCAACTAAGCTGGAAAATACATATGAACACCAAAGTGAACAATGAAAAACTAGGAAGCACATGTAAACTCCCCTCAGCCAAATTTGATACAGTCCCCTCAACATCAAGAACAAAGTCACCTATAAGGAAAAATAAACAATGCAATGCTCAGGGATTGACAAAATCCCTACAAAGATCCTATTGTATAGAAAGTATGGATAGTGACACTGACCATGTAGTTGCCAACCTCAATCTAAAAGATATGACAAATAACTACAATACTTGAAACTATTTAACTGTGAGAAAACAGATGAGCTCAAACCTGTTTTTTTTTAATGTTACTTACAAACCATCCACTTAAAAAGTAAAAATCAAATTACCGACTAACTTATCTTTTACATATCATATATATCTATTTAAATATGTGCAAACAAATGACTAATGTTAACTTGTTAATATTACATAGCAATACTTGAAAACATTTAACTGTGTACAAACAAATTATTAAAAGTAAATAGGATGATTTGTATTAAATAGAAATACTTGAAATCATCTAACTGTGAAGAAAAATGTGCTCAGGCTTGTTTAAAAATTTTATTTGCAAAAATGTTTACAAATCATGTCTATTCAATATATATGTATGAACACGATTTGGCATTAAACAACCTACAATATTTGATTTGATATAAAACCAAACTAATATATAGTAATAAGTAAAGTAAAGTTGGCGACCGTAGTCGAGGGTAACTCGAAGGCCCCCTTTTCGATAGCTACTACACCAAGGTGTAGGGGAGGGCGCTACTCCTTCCCTGGATTGCACTACTTTACCCTTGATCCGTACCTTATAATGCTGAGTGTTAAGCAAGGAGGCATCAAGTACCATTTTTTGAGTCTTTGGTATGACTCGACCTGGGATTGAACCCAGGTCTCCCGGGCCATTGGCGAACACTCTAACCACTAGGCCACTGTCTGGTACTTATATAGTAATACTTAGTGTTATATTGTAATACTTAGTGATATAGAGTAATACTTAGTGATATAGAGTAATACTTAGTGTTATATAGTAATACTTAGCGTTATAGAGTAATACTTAGTGTTATAGAGTAATACTTAGTGTTATATAGTTATACTCAGTGATGTAGAGTAATACTTAGTGTTATATAGTAATACTTAGCATTATAGAGTAATACTTAGTGATATAGAGAAATACTTAGTGTTATATAGTAATACTTAGTGATATAGAGTAATACTTAGTGTTATAGAGTAATACTTGAAACCCTTTGTATACAAAAAAATGGGTTCATCATAGTAAGTGAGTTCAAATTTCAATTGTGCTATTACGTTCACTTTTGGAAAAGTTTGGAAAGGTATGAACTCCCTTATCCACTATTGTTCTACAAGGATGGCATTGGCATTAAATAATCCATGAATGTTGAGAAGGCATTAAACAAAGAAACAAAACTGGTTTTATCCAATACTAATAATTTTTAATTTAAGGAAAGATATGAATCTATTTATCCCATAAGCTATGGTTAAAGAAGAGTTTCCCAAACTTGTACTTTGGTTTAGTTTGATTTGGTTTTATGGCACATCAACCATTGCAGGTTATCAATGGCAAATCCATTTTTATACATATAAACAGTTCTATTTCAAACAATTCAGTCTCATGTAAGTACACAATTTAAATGTCAAAAAACAATTCTATTTCTAACAATTCAGTTTAGCATAAATAAACAGGTTTAATGTCAAAAACAGTTCTATTCAAGCAATTCAGTTTAGTATAAGTACGCAGTTTAAATATCAAAACAGTCCCATCCCAAACAACTCAGTTTAGCATAAGTACACAGTTTTTTATATTTGACCATAGATAGGGTCCTATCAGGTGCTACAAGTCCAGGCCAGAGTGGACCTGGGAGTGACGGCAATGAAGAAGTACTCGGTATTCCCCAAAACTCCAGCATTACTGGAACTTCATGATTAGATTGTTTAGTATTATATCAAGGACACTCGTTGGGAGAGGGGGTCTTATCACTCTGTAGAGAAGCAGTTGATGTATCCTACAGCCCCAGCCAACTGGGTAACCAAACTTGTGGTTTGCAGGTGTCTGTGAAAGCAAAATCATTTGAAAAAGAATAAGTAAAAAATAATTTCTCTAAAATCAATTTTGGAGAAATAAGTTATTTTTATTGCTGCATTATAATGAATAGACCGGTCCATTGGCCTAGCGGTTTAAGTGTTCACCAATAGCCCAGGAGACTGCAGTTCAATCCCAGGTCAAGTCATACCAGACTTAAAAAATGGTACTTGATGCCTCCTTGCTTAACATGCACATTATAAGTTATGGATCAAGGGCAAAGTGGAGCAATCCAGGGAAAGAGTAGCACCTTGCCATATACCTTGGTGTAGTAGCTATTGAAAAGGGAACCTTCAGGTCATCCTCAACTATGGTTGCCAACTTTACTTATAATGAATAAAGCTTGGATTAGAGGTCCTTTTCAGTGTTTATGTTTATTGACATCACATCCTCTGACTTAACGGATTCCCCCTCCCCTAACTCACTGTAGCCTAGAGCAAAACCGAGACAAAGGTTGTGAAATTTTTCATAATGGGGTTTGCTAATTAGAATATTTTGCTTTAAAAATTGATTATTAAAAAACAGGCAGGGTCAAGGTAATTCCTTGTAAAGGCCATCCATATTGCGCTCTTCATAATAGATCATATCAAAGATCATTTCTTGTTGCTGGTACCATATGACCCTGTACAACTTGTCACTGACACGTGTTCATTGGAAAACAGAGGCACCACCAAGTAACCCTCTTTACTTTGAGAGCTAACATGAAGGGATTTACTCAGCATGGCACTTCAATGACCTAATAGATTAAGCGAAACACCTATCCAAAGTGAGGAATGGTATCATAACATGTCATAATCTCAGATTCATATAAATGTATTTGTTTTCTCTCTTTTGATATCTTTATGTTAAACATTTGCCAGTTGCACTTGTAGAAATTCAAAGTATACTTTGGAAGTCATAAAACATAAAATATTCTTACATTTTGATAATACAAAAGAAAAGATTCATATCATTTGTTGGTTATATTTCCCTGACATAGAAATTGCTTATCCATGTTCAAGATAACAAAGGATCAAAAAGAAGTACATGTCTCATTCTAGAAGATTTGTCTCCTAGGTTGTACCTCTTGTTTCTGAAATCATTTGTTATATAACTTGACAAAGGTGGGCCTGTCACCAAAAATGAGGAGGTAGGGGCCTCTTGTCTTTGTGTAACCTCTCCTTTATAAATGTGATATGACCTAATTTTTCTGTGCTAATTTTTTACTCATGACCCCCTATTTTTATTTGCACATCCCCTAACTTAATGGATCCCGCTGCTTTACTCATAATACCCTAGTGATATGTTGAGACAAAGGTACAGGGTGACCAAAAAAAAACAAAAAACAGGACCCATAAACTTTTTTATTACTTCTACAAAAATAAAGCAAAATTATTCTAATTTTGTACACTCGAACTTCTGGACATGTTGGTGAATACTATGGTCCCAATTTTTCATGCACAGTATCTACCCAGAAAAAAGAAAAGGCTAGAATTAAATTTATGAATTTCAGTCAAAAATATATGGATTCTGTTTTTTTTTTTGGTCACCCTGTAATTATTTTTCTTAATCATGTTGGCTAATTTACATATATTGCAATTATTAAAAAAACAAAATAGGTAGGATCAGAATAATTCTCTGATGACTTAAGCAAGATCTAAAGGAACTGGAAAATTTGTTCCTTTTCCTCTATATATATAAGTTTGCAAACAGGTCATCCTTGGATCTGCAGGTCATTTGCAACCCCTTGGATCAGGCATTCTGATCAAGGACCAGGGCATTTAAATCTTTGAACCTTATAGAGGTCAGTTATGAAAGGGTCAATCAGAACAGTGCAACGCCTCAACATTTGGAATGCCTATCATATATGTCTTTACCCTACCTCTCCACAATGGGCAGGATGAGACACAAGGTCAATCTTAAAGCTGATTTGAATTCCAAGTTTTTCTTCTCCTGGACTGGTTGCCTAATCACAGCTAAGTCTGCTCTACCCATAGCTAAGAGAAAAAGAAGGATTCATGCCTTTCCCAAGAGCATTAGTACAAAGTGACATGCAAACAGCCTTATACATCATTTGAACTCGGGTCACTGATTCCATTCCTTACACCAATAACCATTATGCTAAGCATACCTCTTATCATCTCACAGAGTTCCCAGTAAGGTATATTGAAAAAAAAAACCTCTCATCTCCATTTCTCATTCCCTAGTGGATACTCATGCATATCATACTACGTTAAGCTAAGTAATTTGGTCACTTTTTAAGATTGACTGATTGATTTATTTTAATGGCATGTCAACCTGTCTAGGGTTATTTTATGCCTAAAGGTTAGAGAATTGTGTTAATTGTTTGTTCATATTTACATATTTTGTGTAGTTGATTCTTTAGAGTTATTTTTTTTTGCACACAGTCCTATAGAATACAAAAAAATTTTGAATAGATATATTTGACCCATAGATGGGACCCTAATAGCCACTACCACTGATTTAGAGTAGACCTGGGAGTAATGGGCATGAAAATGTACTTTGCACTCCCGAGATCTCCAGAAGTGGAGCTTCACCATCAGATGCAGTTTAATGCCATACCCAAGACACCCACTTCTTTTTTTATTGGGGTAGTCTTATTCCTCTGTAGGAGATATAATTAGGAAATTCTAAGCCCTTCCAGCAGGGTGATTTGGTCACTTTTGCCTGGTGGTTGAAGAGCAGCTTGTCTCTGTTCATATACTGAGTAACCAACTTCTATGGCCTTGTCTTATGCTAAGCTAAGCTTAGTAAATTTTTTGCAGCCTCCCTTGTAGCTAGAGTAGTTACATATTTCTTACAGCTGTCAGAGATCGGTGATCAAACTCAAGTTAAAAAAAACAAACAAACAATTTTGAATGCTGATTTTCTAAGTAGATTCTCACTACATGGATGAGTAGGCTTACACAATAGCACTCATGCTGAGTGGTATAAAAGAATAAATCAGCTCTACTTCAGGCAGTGTAACATGTAAGGGCTGTTTATTGTCCAAAGTCTGGGAAATCCAAAAGAGGAATACCTAAGAAGCTGAGATATTTTTGGTTCCATCCTACCTCCTTTAGGTGGCTTCGTTCCTGCTAAAGTCCTCATATTAAACCAACCTTGTATCACATTTTAGTATTCAACCCACTCTGCTGGGGCTGTAGAATATACCAACTGCATCTCTGCAGAGGGATAAGACCCCTCCCCAACAAGTGTCCTGGATATGACAATAAACAATCTGATGGTGAGGCTCCAGTCCTGAAGTTTGAGGAATGTGGAGTACTCCTTCATTGCCATTGTTCCCAGGTCCATTATGACCAGGAGAGGTAGTACCTGATAGGGTCCTATCTATAGGTCAAATATAACTTTGACCATTTAAACTGTGTGCAAACTAATGACTTATGTAAAATTGAATTGTTAGAAACAGAATTCTTTGACTATTTAAGTATGTGTAAACAAATGATTGTCTAATTGAATTGTTAGTGATACATAGCAATACTTGGAACCATTTGATTGTGTGCAAACAAATCACGTTTAATAGAATTATTAGTGTTAAACAGCAATACTTGTAATGTTTTAACTGTGTACCTAAATTGAATTATTGAAATGATATAGCAATACTTAGAACCATTTGACTATGAGAAAATGAATAAATAGTGTTGAATAGAATAGTTAGTGTTAAATAGCAATATTTGTAACAACTTCAATGTCTGCAAAGAAATGATTAATATCAAATAGAATTATCAGTGTTAGCAAGAATTGAAACCATTTAACTGTGTAAAAACAATAGCAATACTAATATGCAAACCAATAAATTCTAACTCATTAAAAAATGAAATTACCTACAATCTATTCACTTACAAATCATATATGTATATCCATTTAAATGTGTACAAACAAATGGCTAATGTTAAACTGTTACTGTTACATAGCAATACTTGAAATCATTTAACTGTGCAAACAAATGATTAATAGTAAATAGGATTATTTGTGTTTGAGAGAAATACTTGAAACCATTTAAATGTATATAAAAAATGAGGCTTGTTTAAAAATCTTATTAATAAAATGTGTTTACAAATTTTTTTACTATATTTAATACATATGTATAAGTAGGATTTGGCATTAAATAACCTATAATAATTGATATGCCATAAAACCCAACCCAACCCAACCAAACCAAACCAAATATTCTGATATTGTGATGGGGGGATAAATTCCTACACAATTAGCTTTCTACTATACTGAATTTAGCTTAGTAACCAAAGAGAACATCTATTACCGAAGATGCTTTATTGAAGGGGATGAGATTTTGAGGAATACCTTAAGATATTACACAACTTATAATTTTCACACAGGGTCTTGATAAAAGAATCACAGGGAAGGGCTACTTGCTTCCTCCATTTCATTACCTGTATTTTTCTCTCTTCTCAAGTTTGTGGAGATGACATGATGCCAACCAAAGCCATCTCATTACGACTGTGTTAGAAATTCATTTTCACTATTCAAATTCCCCCATCAATGCCCACCAACAAAAAACTTTCTAACCCACTCTGACTGTCTGTCTGTCTTAATTGTTACTGTTACATAGCAATACTTGAAACCATTTAACTATGTGCAGACAAATGAGCTCTGGTTTGTCTAAAAATATTTTCAACAAATCATGTATATTTAATATATCTATATATATGTATAAACAGGATTTGGCATTGAATAACCTACAAGAGTAGATCTGCCATAAAATCCAACCAACCAACCAACCAATGTGTCATAGATTCTCCCAAACAACACTCCTGATGTTTTGAATTCCTTCCAATCAACTTGCTCCCAGCCCAGTCGGCTGGGGGCGGGGCTGTAAAATACACCCACTATATCTCTGCAGAGGGATAAGACCCCATATAATGAGTGTCCTGGATATGATACTAAATAATCTGATAGTGAGGCTCCAGTAATGCTGGAACTTTGGGGAATGCAGAGTACCCCTTAATTGCCAATGCTCCCAGGTCCACTCTGACCCAGATTGGTAGCACCTGATAAGGTCTTATCATTGGGTCAAATAGAACTGTTTGACATTTAAACTGAGTGCAAACAAATGACTTATGCTAAATTGAATTGATTAAAATAGAACTGTTAGATCATTTACCTGTGTGTAAACAAATGACTGATGTTTAATGGAATTGTTAATGATACATAGCAATACATGGAACCATTTAACTTTGTTGACTTATGTTTACAAATCATATATATTTAATATCTATGTATAAATTTGGTATTAAATAACCTACAGTGGTTGATGTGCCATAAAACCAAGCTAAACCAAAACAATCAACTGGCTGCTATACCAATGTTAAGATGCCCAGTCTGCTCTATTATTTACCCTTAGGGTGAGAAAAAAATGAAGGAAGCATGCCTTTCTCAAGAGCATTAACACAACATGAAATATAAACAGCCTTGTCTAAGTTTTTCCTTGAAGTGATAACCATTATGCCATCTGCACTTCCAATCATCTGAGTTGATAGTTAAATATTATTGGCAGAGCAGAGGAAGGTGCTACAAAACTGTTTTGTCCACCACCCTATCCACTCACAACACAAACATCCTTCACAATCCTCAGAAGTTCAGAACTGTAGTCTCACCAGCAGATAAAATTTAATGTCATAACAAAGACCCTCTTCTTTTTTTTTTATCTAGGTCTGGTTTCTATATAAAATCACATCACAGAAACAGCCATTATTTTCTACTTCAAATAGGTTTCCAAATAGCCTGTTATATAATTTAACATTTTTCTAATGGCATTAGCTAATGTGCACATTTTGTCTTAAAAATTTCTCATTAAAAAAAGAAAACAGAAAAATAAAATTGAAGATTAATATTTTATTATTCATTTTCAATCTTTTTTTAATAACCCACTTTTTGTTTTTGTTGTTTTTTAATAAGTGATTTTTTTTATTGATAACTTTTATAATCATTTTTAACTGTGATAGTATTGTTACGAACCATATCCTTACGAATCAGCAATGTTAGCCTTGGTGAAAACTGAATCACCACCAGAAAATTTTCTAAATTTTTCTTAAAAATAAGATGAACTATTTTTTTCACAAAACTGAATTTCAATTTTTCCATTCAAATTTTTTATTTTCCCTTTTTATTGTCTGATTATATCTAATTTATTTTTGTTTGGGTCGTGTTATAAATTTATTAAATTTTAAAATAAACATAGAACTTGATAAGGATTTTTCTCAGATTTTGGAATTCGTAGAGGATACACATGCAAAGGGCCAAATTAGCCAATCACAGCTCTTCTAGAGGTCACGTGAGGCTGGCTATAAAAGAAGGGGCCACAAGGAATCATTCTCTTTTTTTGTCACTACCTGGGCTACTGCTCCGTTACTAGCCCCAGACAGTGACAATTCAGTTGTAAGTCCACCACCTTTCAGCTGAGAGCAGACAACTGCAACCACTATTATGAACCTTTGACAGGGCCTGAACAAGTTACCAGGAACAACTTCAAACAGCTAAGTTTCTGCAGTTATATTTACTTGCAACTTTACCCAACCAAACTCTTTGAACTCTTTTGCTTGTTTTGCATATTGTACCTACCTGTTGTATATTCTTGTGTATATGTACAGTAAACCTTTTGCCGTAGCAAAAACTTGTTTGTGTCTTTTTTTTTCAAAAGTGGCATTCTAAGTACAGTTTATTCTCCTACAAAACTTAGGGTTTAAACAATGCTTTTCCCAGGGATAAAATTCCCCACACAGAATATCATTTACAGTTTAAATTTGTTTACTTATTATGTATCTGTTTCATGGAATTTCCATGTTTACAGCTCGTTTAATATATATCCAATGTTTATATTCACTTAGAATTTACACAGAAGTATTTTGATATAGAATTAAAAAAAAGAAATAATACCTTTTTCTGGGAAGATAATGCAGAAATAAAACACTGATAAATTTGAATTTTCTAAATGTCTCATAACAACAGAATATCTCATTACAGAGTATGTAATGACCCCCAAATATATATATATATATATATATATATATATATATATATATATATATATATATATATATATATAAAGTCACATTGTGTTTTATATCTGAGTAAATTTTATACAAGGTGCTTCAGAAAAAATTATATAATTTTGTAATTTAATAATTTGACCAATTTGAGTTCAAATGATCTCAAATTTTAAAAGCATGTGTACATACCACCCAAAATTCTTTGTTTAATGTTTTATGTTTTTTTTTTAGTATAGAAATGCCATTCACTTGGAAAAAAAAGGTATTTAAACATTAAACAGAATTTTCAGTTGTTTCTTTTAATCTTGTTAGATTTGAGCTCATTTGAATGAGAATTGGTCAACTTATCAGATTATGAAATGATATCAATATTTCTGAAACACTATGCATCTCAAATGATATTAATTTTTACACAGATTATGAAATGATATCAATATTTCTGAAACACTATGCATCTCAAATGATATTAATTTTTTAAACACCCTGTATTTCTTTAATTAATAAAAACTACAGATATTTGTGTTTGAAAAATAAAAATTTAGATTTCATGATGAAAAAAAAAGAGTAATTATAGCACTTTAAAGAAATCTTCTTGCAGAGTTATATACCAAAAAAATAAAATAGAATAAAGATGCTTTTTTTATGATAAGTTTAGAAATTGAATGATTACAAATAAGTAAAAAAAAATACTTTGCATTTGAAAATGAATGAAATCCCTTATTCAAAGATTGACATAAAAAGGGAAAATTCTTTTATACAGAACTCCATTCAAGACCATGGTTCTTTTTCTTGGTTTTATTCTGATGATAGTTGGTTGTATTGTGTATTTGTATCTTATGTGTACACACACACACACACACATACACACACACACATACACACATATCCCAAAAAATCATAATTGTTATTTTATGCACACACACACACACATATATACACACACAAAAAGTCATACTTGTTATTTTACTGGCTATTTGTATTTTATGCACACACACACACACACACACACACACACACACACACACACACACACATCCCAAAAAGTCATACTTGTTTTTTTACACACTATTTGTATTTTATGCACACACACATGCACACACATATATCCAAAAAAGTCATAATTGTTATTTTACACGCTAATCTCTCTGAAAATTATTAGATTATCTTCATTATTTCATAACAAGGTGGGTCCCTTGGGCATAGTGACTAATATGCTAGACTGCAACATCATAGTAAGCAAGTTCAAATTCCAGTCACACTATTACGTTCACTTTTGGACCACTACCCTTGGGAAAGGTACGACTCTCCTTATCCCCACCAGCAATGGGTTAAATAGTACCACTATTGTTCAACAAGGATGGTTTTGGCATTAAATAATTCATGAAGGTTGATGTGCCATTAAACAAAGAAACCAAACTTACTATCATTACAAAAGCTTTTTAATGGACCAATTATTAGGGATGACTGAAAAGTTCTTAGCCCAACCATGAATGAGCTAAAGCAATGAGCAGTACATGCTATTCCACATATCCATCCCAAATATCAACACTCTTGACACATTGTTTTTCAAGTTTATTTTCATCTTAAAAAAAATTAAACTCAATAAAACTTTCTAAAATTAGTCATTCACTTCTTTGTTGGACAAGAACTTTCGAGCATGCTCTCGTAGTTGTTTAAGATAACTTACAAAAACTCTGAGAACTTTTTCTTTAAGCAAACACCATTGAGTCTCTTTAACATTTATCTCGTATACAGATGACTTTTTCTATCTCTTTTTTAATTATTTGACATATCTATAACATTGACAGTTTAGAAACTGATGGAAATTTTTGGGCACATTAACATGGAATTTTATTGAAACACTCTATTAGGAATTACCTGCTGGAGAAGTATTGAATTTTATACTATTCACAATATAATTGTTTTCATCTATATATTTTATCTTATAGTTTTTAAAATAACTGTGGGAGTAACATTTTGACATGAGGCAGAGTGTATAGATACTACGTTGTGATCCTAGTTAGAAATTCTATTCCATATATAAAGAATTGCATCTATTTTTTTTTTCTGGAACAATACTAGTTAGTTTTATGATTGTCTAAATATTTTTGGCTATAAATAAGTTATATGAAAT
This sequence comes from Sepioteuthis lessoniana, assembly GCA_963585895.1. Classification (NCBI taxonomy): domain Eukaryota; kingdom Metazoa; phylum Mollusca; class Cephalopoda; order Myopsida; family Loliginidae; genus Sepioteuthis; species Sepioteuthis lessoniana. Next base: position 128,486 of record CAUZXS010000258.1, on the reverse strand, counting down.
TCCTTCATTTTTTCTACCTTCTGTTTTTATCCCCCAACTTGCGTTGTCAGCTTTTTTTTATCTCTGGAATTCAAGTCATAACATGATTCTTTTATACTGCTGCAGAAAGTATCCTTTTTGTTTTTTTATCATTGAGGTATACAAAAGTTATATTTATATAATAATAGGTTTGACTCTACCATGTGATAAAGTCTTTTTCCCAAAGCTCTTATTTTGAAATGATTTCAAACAAATGAAACCATTGTCCCTCTATAAGTCAACCACCAGTTTGATCTTAAAAATTCAACTCACGCATAAGTATTAGCACGACTCAAAAGTTTTGAAATATTTTAGTATCTACTAGTTTGTGGCATGAATAACATATGGCAAAAACAGTTCAAACCATTAGAGTTATCCACCGAGTTGGTAGTATTGAGGTAGTTGGTGTGCTGACATGTTGTGCATTGCTTCACTTCATGTGTGATTTGAAAGCTGCACAGATAAACATGCAATGTAGTCTAATTTGGGAACTTATGCTTTATGAATTCAAACTGTGTTATGATTCTGCAGAAGCAACCAAAAACATTAGTTGTACAAAAGGTGAAGGGATAGTTGATCACAGTACAGTAACCAGATGGTTCATAAATTTTGGTCAGGTTGCAAGAACTACAATGATCAGACAAGATTAAGTTGGCCTAAAACTGTGAATTCTGAGGCAGTACTCCAAGCCATAGAAGCAAATTGTTGGAGGAGCACTCAGATGATTAGACAAGCTCAGCATCTCACAGTTCAGTGTGATTCAATACTTTCACAACCTCTGCAGAAGCACTTGGAACCACCAAATTGTACCTCACATTACCAAAAATATAGTACATAAAATTATTTTAAATTAGAGGAAAAAGAAAAAGAATCATCTGTATATTTTATCTTATAGTTTTTAAAATAACTGGTAGTGACGCTGTTATCCCAAGCATTGATACTACACTCTGATCCTAAGTAATAATTTATTAAGTATTTTGTGCTCAGATGTGACACAAGGCCATATGAATGGGGCACCCAATGAGACACTCTGATCCTAAGTAGAAATGCTGCTCCACACATATAATCCCATGAATTTTTTTCACTGGAACTATGCTAGTTACCGATTTATGGTCAAGTCATGCTAAAAGCACCAGTTCCAACTAGATCATTGAAGTTAAGCAGAAATCAACCTGTTCAATATTTAAATGGGTGACCACTAAAGCAACAGTAGGTACTTTAAGCCTGTATACTAAATCTTAGTAAATAACAACTATCCCATTTATTCTTATATTTGTGAAAATATTTTTGGCTATAAATAAGTTATATGAAATTCATTTACTTTTTCTGCTTTCTGTTTTTACTGAATTAGACCATTCCCACTTGTGTCATCATAGCTCTTTTTAACCAATGGAATTCAAGCCATGATATTATTTTTTTATAATGTTACAGTAAATATCAATATTATTCTGCAAATTTTTATTATGAAGATATAGAAAAGTTATAGCACTATAACAACAGATTTGACTGTTATGCAATGAAGCCATAGTGCCTTATAAGTATAGGTGATGTTCATATCAAATGGGCACTTAGGATGTGAGTTCAAATCTCAGTGGTGGCTTAGCTTTTATTTCTTATTCATGCTGTCTACTTTAGTAGTCATTGAATGTAACAATTTGAACATAGTGATAAAAGGCAACAATAAAAATGATAGAAAAAAATTATTAGTTTTAAGCTCCCTCCCTCTGTTTGTTTGTTTGTTTGTTTGGGCTTTATGGCATATCAACCTTTGTAAGGTTATTTAATGCCAAATCAAGTTTTATACAAATGAACAGTTCTATTTCAAACAATTCAGTTTAGCATAAGTCCACAGTTTAATTGTGAAAAACATTTCTTTTTCAAGTTATTCAGTTTAGTCAAATAGTTCTAATTCAAACAATTCAGTTTAGCATAAGTATAGTTTTTGTTCACACACACTTAAATGTCAAAAACAGTTCTATATTAAACAATACAGTTTAGCATAAGTATGCAGTTTACATATCAAAACAGTTCTATTTCAAGTAAATCAGTTTAGAACAACTACACATTTTAGTTCTATTTGGCCTATAGATAGGATCCTATCAGGCGCTCAGCATTCCCCAAAGCTCCAGCATCAGATTGTTTAATGTCATATCCAAGACACTCATTGGGAGGGGGTGGTCTTTCTCTTCTGCAGAGATGCAGTCAGTGTATTCAACAGCCCCAGCTGATTGGGAAACCCTACCTTTGTAGGAGGTAAAATCCTTGAAAGATTGATATCCTATTTAAAAAATATGATTAAACTCTTTAGAATATTTTCTTCATTTTTTTTTTTTTTGATTTCGCAAAATAAAAAAAAACTTAAGACAAAACAAAATGCTTTTGACCCCACAAATTTTTTAATTTACCCTTACTGTGCAGGAATCTAGTATACTTGGTTCTGTACATGTGCACTTGAGACATGGGAACTGAGTTTACCCATTTTTGATAGTAATTTATCAAGCTTTTTGCTTAGATGTGGCACAAGGCCATATGAATGGGGCATCCAGTGAGACTCAAAGTCATTTGTGTAGGTTTGCTAGTTTAGATTGCTAACCATTGCACCACCTGAGGCACCCAGCTCATTTTTGATAATGGGGTTAATTACAGAATATGTGGTGTGTACATTTTTATTTTTACTGGTCAATAGAAGATTGTGAGAGTTAATTTGCATATGATTAGTATGGGGAGTGTATTTTTAATTTTAGAATTTTATTATTATAATATCCAATTGATCTGTTCTAGATTCAATATTTATTTTAATAGGGGTGCCTTATTGGTGTAATGGTTAGCAAGCTAGACTAGCAAAATTTCATGAGTGAGTCTGAGTCTCATTGGGTGTCCTATTTATATGGTCTTGTGCCACATCTAAGCAAAAAGCTAAGTAAATTACTATTTACTTTAATTGTCAATAAATCAATTATTACACCATATTCAATGTCACCTTAACTTTTTTTATAAATATGACTGCTTGGTGATCTTCAGCAGTTAAAGGTTTTTTTAAAAATTATATAACACTTTTCATGTTTGTGTTTTGTTTTTATTTTCGAAACATTGTGGTTGAAAATCGTTATTTCATTGTTTTTAATTCTTTATATCATCTCTGCAGAGGTTCTAAAGTTTCAATTCATATGGATTTCTTTAATACTTTGTTCCTTCTTAGGATTTTATTCAGTGATTTTTACATTTGCATTCAGAATCATTTTAAAGATTTCAGCAAATGTTCATTTTTTTAGTTCTACAGCAATTTCTTCATCTTTGTCAATTGATGAAGTAACAAGATCTTTCACTTCTTCATTTGTTGACAATTTGACATTTAAGTCAATCAAGTTTTATATTTTAGAATTATTATTATTGTTATTATCCTTAAAGACTTATATCTCTTTTTTGGTTCATATTTCACTCCTTTAAAATCTATTTTGCAAATTAATTTTAGTTTAATAAAAGTTTTAAGCACAAAAGTTTTGCTGATTTGATCAATGGCTGACAAGATTTATTGATTGATTTTAATGACATGTCAACTCATCTCAGATTATACCAAGAAGTTATGAAATTGGATTCATAGTACATTTATATTTATATTTTTTGTGTTATTGTTTCTTAAGAGTTTTTGTATACAGTTATATGATATCAAGTATTCCTATCTGTAGCAGAAGGAATTTTCGTATTTTGGTTTGGCGTATAATTTAATTCGACGCATAATTTCACTCAATCAGGATGACTTATCCTATTCACCCTGAATCACCTTTCTGGGCAGCAGTAATTGGAAAAAACCGTCAAACACTCTCTTTGGCAGAACAACTCCATTCTGTATAGACGTCTACCGTCTGCTCTCCAATAGCAGCAGCAGCAGGGCACCATGAGGGAAGCAGCCTAATTCATGGACTCCTTGGTTATTTTTCTTAGACCAAGGATTCCCAGTTGAATATAGATTAGATACATTCAATACGCCACTCACACAAGAACAACTTTACGTCACCCCCAAAATTGGCTATGTCGACGCCGATGTCTAATTCCACTCTGGCACCTAGCGACTACTTCACCTCTGGGCAACATTTTCTGGAGACATTCACGCTTCTCCATGAATAACCAGAACCCCAAACTAACGGTGACTTCAATGTCTATTTCCTCAAACAGCAAACACAACTTTTGCTAAACTACGGCAAACATAATCCCTCGTACGTCCAACGACACGCGCTGCTTTCTCTACTCACTCTTAACTCCATTTTGTCTCTTTACTTCTTTCCTTTCCCTTGAGGCTTACAGCACAAACGCAAACTCTATATTCCATGCTACCATTAAAACCTTCATGTAAAAGCTAACGGCATCTTCGTCTTCTTACTTCTTCATCCTCCTTTATCAACAACAACAATTAGCGAGGGAATAACACACACGCGTAAGAATACATTTCTTCGCCCCTAAAATAATAACAAACATTCCTCTTGCTAAATATCTTATAAAAATAATTTGCACATAGATGTATGGTTTCAAGTATTCCTATCAAATACTAATAATTATATGATTTCAAATAATTATTTCTATTTAATAATAGTTCTTTGCTCATAGTTATAGTGTTTCAAGTAACTAATAATAATCCTTAGTAAACAATTATAGCAGTAAGTAACTATTCTTAATACAATTAATTTACAGTTATATAGCATCAAGTATTCTTATTGAATATTAATAATTTTCAAGCAGACCTATTTGACCCACAGATGAGACCCCAACAATTCTACAACTCTGGGTCAGAGTGGAACTGGCAGTAATGGCAGTTAAAGGGTACTCCACACTCCCCAGATCTCCAGAACTGGAGCCTCCCAAGGCTGACCCAGTTGGCTGGAGCCATAGAATACACCAACTGCATCTCTGCAGAGGGGTAAGACTTCCCCAATGAGTGTCCTGGATATAACACTAAACAATCTGATGGTGAGGCTCCAGTAATGTTGAAGCTTTGGGCAATGTGAAGTACCCCTTTATTGCCATTGCTCTCAGGTCCACTCTTGCACAAAATGGTAGTACCTGATAGGGTCCTATCTATGGGTCAAATAGAACCAAACTGTGTACTTATGCTAAATTGAATTATTTGAAATAGAACTGTTTTTACATTTAAACTGTGTACTTGTGCTAAACTGAATTGTTTGATATACAACTGTTTTTACATTTAACTATGTGTAAACAAAAAAATCTACTTATGCTAAACTGAATTGTTTGAAATTGAACTTTTTATATGTATAAAAATGGATTTGGCATTAAATAACCTATAATGGTTGATATGCCATAGAACCAAACCAAACCAGACCTCCCCATGTAGTTTAGTGTCATACCTGGTAAGGAGTCTTACCCCTCTGCAGGGGATGTAGTTAGCATTTTCTAAGCTCCACTAACATGGCAAGTGGATAAAGCTGGTAATTCCATAGATGTTGAGATCCTATTGTTTATATATGAGATAAAACCAGAACAGATTTTACACTTGACTATATAACCAAGTATAAAGATCTAGAAGAAAGTGTGCAATTTTACTTGGTCTCTTTTTTTTCTGTAATTACATTCATGTTTTCCTTTAGTATAATTAAACAGTTTTGATTTTATTACAAATAAAGTTGTAATGTTTTTTTATGTTTTTTACTAGTTTTTTTGGCTTAATTTTCCTTTGAACATTTTTTTTTATATACTTAAATGAATTTAAAGAAAAACTTACTCTTTAAAAATGATACATATATATTCCTATGTTGTAAGGTCAGTGCTTATAACTTTATTGCATCATGCTTACAAACTTGAAATGTAGTCATTTAATTCAAAGCTAATTATTGATATGTTTTGTTTTGTAAAACAGGACCTCAAGCTCTTCTGTCAAAACAAATCAAGGTGTCCTGCTGTTGGGGTGGATGACCCGCTACAGACAAATGCCACAGTTTTGTTGATTGAGTTAAAAAGTTAAATTATTCTCTTTCTTTCTTTAAGCACTTGCAAACTTCTAAATATTCATGACCTTTAGACCCAGTCACACTTGATACCACTGATATCTATAACATCAACAATAAAGAAGCTTTTTACACATAAGCTATTTGTGACACGTATTTATGTTTATATATATATATATATATATATATACTTTACAAAACCCAGTCAGCAGGGCTTAGAATATGTTGGGGCAAGACATCCCACCCCAAAGTATGATATTAAATTGAATCTGTTGGTGAGGATCCAATTCTGGAGATCTGGGGAATGCGGAGTACTCCTTAATTGTCATTACTTCTAGGTCCACTCTGACCCAGAGTAGTAATACCAACTAGGGTCCCATCTATGTGTCAAATAGAACTGATTAAAAATTATTTGTGTTTGATTGGAATACTTGATGCCATATAACCATGAATTATTTATATTAAAAATAGTTACTTGAAGCTGTAATTGTTTGCAAAGGATTATTATTAGGTACATAAAACCATATAACTGTGAACAAACAAATGATTATTATTAGATAGAAATAATTCCTTGAAACCATATTATTATTACTATTAGATAGGAATACTTGTAACCATACAACTGTGTGTAAATTATTTGCATTAGATAGGAATACTTGAAACCATAAAACTGTGTGCAAATTATTTGTATTAGATGGGAATACTTGATATAACTGAGTGCAAAAATCTCTTAAGAAACAACTACACAAAAAATGTAAATATAAATGTACAATGAACATAATTCCATAACTTGTAGACATAATCCTAAATGTATTGATGTGCTGCTAAAATCAATCAATCAATTGATTGTGTATGTAATATATATATATATATATATATATATATATATATATATATATATATATATCCATTCCATTAGCCTTTTTCACTGTCCACAGCAGGATTCTGACCTTATGTAAAGTTTGTAAGACATGGGGAGTGATGGACCCTACACTGCTATGTTAGCCAATGATATGTTGCCAGGAGATTTAAATTCAGACTTTTACTTCTCCTAAATCATTTGCTGTACTAATGCTATTGAACACAGTCTGGTCTCCTATTTACTCATAGCTGGAGACGAAAAATAGGTTCATGTCTCTCCTGAAGCTATTAGTATAAGGTTAATAAAAGACAACCTTGGTTGAAATTTGAACTATTCTATTTTCTGTTCCAATAACTATTACACTACATGTGTCTTCTGTCTCTGTCTTTGTCTGTTTGTCTCTCTCAGTATATATATATATATATATATAGGCAGCATTTTCTCTTTTAAACATGTTGACACAATTTTGACTGCCTATTCTCTCTTTAACCCATTCAAGTCTCCATATGAGTTGTTTGAATTTTGGATGGAATAAATTTAGGAAGGTACCATATATTTCCCAAGTACTTTCAGTCCCAATTGGAGCCATTTTTGAGGGAGTGAATAATGAAATGACAAACACAATAACAAACACAATTTTTCTTTGTTTAAAGATCAACAAACCTTCCTTAAACAAGATCAACCTCAAATATAGCAGCCATATTCTAAAATGCCTATAGCACATTTCCTGCCAATTTTCCCTCTAACCTCTAGTAAAATTCTTATCTTTTATAAATTCTCCTCCCATTTGTTCTTCCTGTTAATTTTTATATAAATGTATATGACTCGTCATTGTGTTTGTCATTTCATTATTCATTCCCCCAAAATGACTCTAGTTGGGGCTGAATGCACTTGGGAAACACATGGCATCTTCCTAAATTCATTTAATCCAAAAGTCAAATAACTCATATGGAGAGTTGAATGGATCAAAGACAGAATAGGCAGACACAAAGTGATTGTCCTATTTAATCAAACATATATGTAAGTTACAAACAAAAGAACAGAGATATGAATGTAGGTTGAACAAATTTTTTGTATGTAAAAATTTGTTAATCCCATCCAGTTTCAGCCATTATCAGAGGATTTTTATTTCATGACTGTTTATATTACAAGACTGAAGGTCAGTGCTATAGGAATGGCTCAATGTGTATTACTAAAATTTCTCTATGGTTGGTTGGTTTGGTTTCATTGGTTTTTCAACATATAAACCTATTGGGTTACTTCATACTGGGGGGGGTAGTAAGTTTAACAGTTAGCATGATAGGAAATGGAATTGTTGACCAAAGTTCAAATCCTGGTCAAAGCTGTTTGCTTTTAACTTCATGCTAATGCCCTTGGGAAATGCATGAATCTTACTCTTCTCCCTTTTGCTATGGGTAAATAGTAGGGCAAACTGGGTTCCTTAGCCTTGGTAAGGAGACCAATCAAGGAGAAGGAAAACCTTGAATTCACAGTTGACCTTGTATCACATCATGCCCATAGTTGAGGGTTTAAGTAAATACATATTTTATATTGAAGTCAGTTTAATAATTATTGTCTCCAATTATATATGGTACAAAAAAACATCGTCACAATAATTTCAAACACTTCATACTTAGTTACAATATCAATATTTTAATTGCCAGTGCATTTGAAAATCATTTTAAACATTATCTGAAACAGATATATTGGTCCCATAGATGGGACCCCACTAGATACTACCACTCCAAGTTGGAGTGGACTTGGGAGTAATGACAATGGAGAGGTGACTTCACATTTCCCAGATCTTCAGAACTTGAGGCTCACCCCTGGATGCAGGTCAGGGTTGTACACAGGATATTTCATTATGTTTGTACATTTAATATATAAAATATGAAATTAATTTGAACAGAGGCATCATATTTGATAAACACAACTAAAACCTAGTTTTAAAAAATAAACAAATAAAACAAAAATGAAATATAATAAAACAAGACATAAAATAAAAAGAAAAACTAGGTTGTAGTGTTTATTAAATATAATTCCCCTGTTCAAGTAAATTATCAGTTTGTGCTGTACAAAGAATTTATCTAAAATATGAAAGATAGAATTTTGAATATAGGATGTAAAATGTAACTTGTTATTTCTCATTATAGTGCTCAATATTAATTATAAGGCTGCACAGAGTAAATTTGTTTTAAACTATGATTAAAAATGTACTTAAAATTGATTTTTTTTAAATTGATGATAGGTTTTAAAAAACAAGTGTAATTCTTGTATAACTGTCAATTTTTTGAGAGTTTTCAATTATCAGACACTTTTGAAGAAATTGTTTCTTAAAGTCAAAATGTCTTTATATTTTGTAAACATTGAGTGAAACTATCACTTCTTGAAGCTCAAAAAGCATAGATATGATCTATTTTTCAAATTCATTTTAACAACATTTTTAATTAAAGTTTAAAATTTTTTTTTACATATATGTGTGTTTGTGTGTGTGTGATCATAAACCAGCAAAAATGGCACATCAAAGCAAGATTTTTATCTGAGCAATACACTTAAGATACTCTTACTTAGAGAATAAAGCAATTACCAGTCAAATTTGCAAATGAATGAGAATTTTGTAATGTCTACATTTTTGCTGCCTATCACTTTTTGTTCTTGATATAATGAAGATAACTATGAAATGTTTCACTTCTTCTTAAATAGAAGCAACAATATTATCATGGACCACAATTGTGGTATCTAGAATCCACACATGACATACATACAACCAAGAAAATTAAATGAGGTATAAAAAATAACTGGTGTTTAGGTGTGCTTCCTGGTTGAGATTGCCCAGTCGGCTGGGGCTGTTGAATACACTGACTGCACCTCTGCAGAGGGGTAAGACCTCCCCCCAATGAGTGTCCTGATATGACACAAAACAATCTGATGGCAAGGTTCCAGTGATGCTGGAGCTTTGGGGAATGCAGAGCACCCTTTCATTGCCATTGCTCCCAGGTCCACTCTGGCCCGGAATAGTAGTACCTGAGAGGGTCCTATCTATGGGTTAAATAGAACTAACTGCATACTTATGCTAAACTGAATTGTTTGAATTAAAATAGCTTGACTAAACTGAATAGCTTGAAATAGAAATGTTTTTGATAATTAAACTGTACATAGATTTAAACTCCATGCTTAGGCTAAACTGAATTGTTTGAAATGGAACTGTTTTTGACACTGAAACTCTACTTACACTAAACTGAATTGTTTAATATAGAACTGTTTTGACATTTAACTGTGTGTAAACAAAATCTGTATTTATACTAAACTGAAATAGCTGAATTAGAACTGTTTGAATTAACGAAATAGGTTGAAATAGAAATGTTTTTCACAATTAAACTGTGTAATCATGCTAAACTGAATTGTTTGAAATAAAACTGATTATTTGTATAAAAATGGATTTAGCATTAAATAACCTACAAAGGTTGATATGCTGTAAAACCCAACCAACCAACCAACCTGGCTGAGATAATTGTGTATTTTTTCCAACAATTATCTTGATCAGTGTTCAAACCCTAATAAAAGCAAAATTTAAATGCTTATTCTCAAGGTTGGTAGATCCTATCTACTTCTTGGTGTAACACCTTCTCATCTTTTTTCCCTTCATTTGCCTTTTTGCCAGATTAAGCTAAACTTTGTTAAGGTCTAAATAAAGAGTAAATGGTATTTCAAAAACAAAGAGTGTATTTTTTCAGCATGATAATAATTTAAAAATTTATAAAAATCAAAAGCAAATTATTCAAGTTAAATCGTTATTTTGATTAATCTTCAGAAAGATATTTTTCTTATTTAAAACTAAACAATGTGATAACAGTCCTTGTTTTTGTCGTTTACAACCATCATCCATCTCCTCTTGTCTGCTTTTTTCTCACAGGACTCATACCATCTCCACTGTCTCTAAACCATAGTGTGTAATGGGCCTACTCTGCCATGATGACTCATGATGTATTGACAGAGGGTTTGAATTGAGATTTGTTCTTGACCAGTTGCCCAACCAACACTACAATACCCAGCCTGTCATACAATTACAAATAGCTGAAGTAGAGAGAAGAAATGAATTTATACCTTTCCCAAGGGTATTTAGTACAAAGTAAACACAAACAGTATCACCAACATTGAACTATTTTTGCCAATTCCATTGTCTAGATTATCTTTCTACCATCTGTCACAGCTTTGATTATATTATACAAATTGTTTGATTCTAAAATCCTAATAAACTGAATATAAACAAAGCCCACTTTGCTAATTAGATTAAATATTCTTTGTTTATTTATATTTGACTCAGTTAAATTTATGCTTTGATTATCTATATTTGACTCAGAAACTGTTAAAACTAAATTCCTTTTATTGTAAAACCTTACTCTGGCTGTTTTCATTATTTGATAAATTTTCTACAAAAATACATATAATTTAATACAAATTCTTCAGCAAAAAAACCCCGAAAAAGCAAAATAGCTGTGCTACCTCCAAAGCCTTAATCAGATGATGACTGGGGCCAAACATGATTTCAGGGCCAAAGTATCCTGACCACTTTATCCTGGTGATGACACTAAACTACATCTGGTGGTAAGGCTCAGTTTCTAGAGCTCTGTGTAATTTTGAACCTTATCAAAGGTAGATCAAAATGTTTTACAAAGATTTGATATGTGTTAGCCATGTTGGCAGGGCTTACGATATGCTGACTGCAACCACTGCAGAGAAGTAAGACTCCACCCCTAAGAGATGTCCTGTCTATAACATTAAACTGCATCTGGTGATCAGGCTCTTATTCTAGAGCTCTAGGGATGATCAAGTCACCTCTTTATTGCTATTACTCCCATGTTCACTCTGACCTGGAATAATACTATCTATTAGAGTTTAATTTATGAATCAAATATATCTTTTTGAGATAATGTTTGAAATGACTGTGAATTATCTAAATACATTGGCTCTTAAAACATTGATCTTATTGCAATTTTATCTAGTCAAAAAATTGGACACTAGTAACAATAATAATATCACAAAAAAAGTATGAAGGCAAAAATAAAATAAAATAAAGTAAGGGGGAAAAAGATCCTTGTTTATAATTCAAAGTAGTTTAGAAAGACAAAAGGAAGGTCACTCCAGTTAGTTGCATATGTGTTCCAAAGCAAATATGACAAGTAGCTCATAAATACAAAAAAGAAGTAAAAATATCTATAAAAAATCTTTCACCTACTGCTACACTCATAAAACAAGGAAATAAGTCACTACTTCTTCCCTCCAACTATACAAGGGTTCACATGTGTGTCTTTTTTTTACTTTAAGACCAAATCCCCAAAAATGTGCTTTTTTTCTACCCTTTTTTCTTTTTTATTCTTAGAGACCAAGTCCCCCAAAATGTTCTTTTTTTTTCCTTTCCTTTTAATAAAAAGCCACTCTTTGTTTCTCTTTCTTCTGTGAGACAATGTCTCTAATAATGTTCTTTTTTTCTTTTTCTAGTTCTTTGTTGGTCATCTTCCCTCTGGATAGAGCATGACTTATGTAGTTGTTAGAGTTGACTGAAGTCATTAACTCTTTTTCTTTGAGAAACAATTCCTCTGAAATATAAATTTATGCAGTAGAAACTTACTTTTTTTTTGCTTCTTTTTTTCTTTTCTCTTCTTTTTGGCTTGATCTGTACAAACCTATTTTCTTCGGTTTCTGTCTTTTATCTTCTTTTCAGCTTGTGCTAACTTCGAATTCCAGAAGGGAATTCTGAATGTAATACAAAATCCTTCAGGTGCATTTAAATTCTTCTCATTTCTTTTCTACTTTTTCCAGTTTTCAAGCTATTTTTGAATTCCCTTTTGGAATTCTGAAAGAAACACTAAATCCTTCAAGTGGACTTAATTCTTTTTATTCAGCTCCATTTAAGTTGAGGAGTAAAAAATGCCGCCTAATTCTAACTCCTCCTGTTTTCAATTGACTATGGTTGATTTTGGCGGGCAATACTAGGGGTAACAGCACTCCCGCTTCCAGAGACTCCAGCCAATCAGATCAAAGCTCCTCTACCACACACAGATTTTCACTGAACACAAAAGCTAACCAGCAGTAAAAAAAAGAAAGCCAATACAAAATAGGCCCCAAATTGACCCAGTAATGTTTGTATTCCATTCAATAAATCCATTTACCGATACAATTTCCATAATCTTGCAACTTGGTGTTTACTTTGGAATGGTATTTTGTATGATTCATGGTTACTCATTTTGTAAGAACTTGAAATCGTAACAATAAACTTTGGATAGGGAGTGGTAGTACCTATTATAGTACCTATTATTAAAGTACCTTCTATAGGTCAAATAGATCTGTTTCAGATAACATTTAAAAGGATTTTGAACTACATTTGCTTTTGAGATATTGATATTGTAGTTAAATATGAACTGTTTATCTGTTCAAAATGATAGTGAAGATACATTTTTGTACCATGCATTGTTGAAAATATAAAAATAACACAAGGACTGACATACTGTAAAACCAACCAAGCAACCATCAATCATTATCATTACTCCTGACTACCACAGCAATACCTTATGATATGGTTGATTTTGTTGGTTTTAAATCACAGTATGAAAATTCCATTTAAGGTTTATGTAAAACTCATTGACATTAAATGCAAATTTTCAATCACTGTTTTTTTTTGTGGTCTGAAGCACAAAAATTGAATTTCAGGAAACCAGTCCCCTACTTGATGTACTTCTCCATTTCACACAAATAGAGAATTGTTTTATTATTTGTAATCATTGAGTTTTCACACTAGTCATATCTGGTGTCTTTCACTGAGGTTCAAGTGACAACAAATATCCTCATTACTCCAGAACTCTTCCCAGTATTTTAGTAAATCTGCTATCTGGATGGTTTCAATTCTTTCTCAGATTTCCAGCAATTATAACTCCTTTGCAAGACTCTTCAGGACTATTCCAAGCATGCCAATAATGATGGGTATAACTGTTATCTTTATGTTTAACGATTCTTTACATTTTTCTTACAAAATCCAGATGCTTTTTCAACTTTTTAATTTTCTTTTGATTTTATGGTCTGAGTCATCTTTTAATGCTTGAATCAGCCCTAAAATGTAAATGCCAATGGGATGGGAGAGTTTCTGGAACTACTTGCACTTAGAGGAAATTAGCACTAAATTCATCCTTGTGTCACATTTCCCTCTTGCAGGATAAATCATAGATACAAATTTCCATCAGATACAAAATTGATAAAACACTTACCTAATCAGATCATCCTTTTGGTTTGGCCAGTGATAAAAATTTTCAGTTGACCATTACATTTTTGCTGTTTTCAATACTTCAAATTATCAATAATACAATGGTATCATTAGCTTTATTGAAGACAGGCATAGCAAACCTCTTGCGCAATAGATTTTTAACCAATTTTTGAAAATGAGTATACTTGATCAATTGGATCATCTCTTGGTAAGAGGTTAATCACAGTATTCAAAGCAGCTTTCTTTGAAGCCAGCAATTGCAAGTGAGTAGGTGGGTGATCATTCCCCCAAAGACCCCTGAATATTCATAAAAAATAATATCCATCTTGATTAGGTGATTATAGTAAAAATAAACCATCGCTGGGTTTTTCAGAAAGTTCGTTTATTTAAAAAAAAAGGACAAAAACATACCAAAAGGGAAAGAAAAGGAAAGAAAAGTGAATGGGACAAATGACATTGAGATATTTACTGATTTTTTTCAAATCTCTTTGAAGTCGGTTTAATGGTAGCCAGCTGGATTCTCATATCTGCCTCCATGTTCAGTCTATTGCAATGATTAAAGTAATACATTGTATTATTTTGCTAAAATTTAAATAATGATATTTTAAACTAATTTTACATTTACATTTCAGACACTTGTGGTGTAGTGTTTATCATCCTAGGATTAGATTTCAGCTACCCAAGTTCAATTCCTTAACTTGGCTGTTTGCATTTCACTTAGCACTAATCATCATCATCATGTTGTGCTACCAGCATGGATATCCCTGACCCTCTCTCGCTACTCCTCCTTATTGTTCATTGCTTCTAGCAGGTCCTCAGGGCTACATCCCGTATCCTCACAGAGCTGCTGTATGTAGGTTCGAGCTGGTCATCCTGCTTTTGCTCGGCCATATGAGAGGGTCCATAGGAGAACATCACTTATGAACCCATCCCTGCTTCTCCAGCAGAGTCCTGCATGTTTGGTTTGTCTAACTTTGATAGTTTTCATGATGGGAGGTAGGTGGCCGTACAGTTGGTGCTTTGTAGGGTGTTGCCTCCAGGACTTGTTCAAAATTGCTCTAAGCATTCTTGTGTAGTTGCTGTCTTGTTTTTTCTCCAGCCTTTTAGTTAGCATCCATGTAGTACATCCGTATAGCAGTATTGAGACGACCGCTGCTTGGAAGAAACTGTGTTTCATTTTATCGGTCAGGTCTGACTTCCATATGACCGATAGCTTATCGATAGCTGTCCATTCCTTTGTTAGCCACATGTCGATGTCTTTTTCGGTTGATGACACACTGCTTCCTAGGTAGGTGAACTTGTCACTAATACTCTTAGGAAAGGTATGAATCCCACTATTCTCCCTTCAGCTATGAGTAAATAATAGGGACAGACTGGGCTCTGTAACCTTGGTATGACAGCTGGTCTAGAAAATCAGTTGTGTACTTGGATAGGGATGCATTCCATGAGGCTATTTGTGCCTACAACACAATACTTGAGTAGCGCAGCCACAATCAAACCAGTTTACAGATGTTTGTAATGATGAAATAGACATAGCATCCAAAAAATTAATTTTGGGGTTAATTTTTCACTTCATCTTTTTAAAATGATTTTCTTTACATGGATATTGCAGACTTTTAAAAGGTCCATGGAGCATACTTTAAGTACCACTGAATTAGAATGACACATTCAACATTGCTTATTACTATACTGAATTATTATTTATTCATTGTGTATATATAGTTCATAAAAACTCCCATAGTTATTTCTATAAATATAAAAGTTGGTCACAATGTTATTGTTTAATAATTTGTCAAATTCATCAGTTATTCATACAGGAATTCTAAGCATTGTCTTTTTGTTAAAAGCTTTTTTGGTAAAATTTTGATTACAATGTCAGTCAAAGTTCATTCATTTCATAAAAATGAAAAGTCATTGTTGTATTATTTGTAATCATTGTGTTTTCACATCAGTCATATCTGGTGTCTTTCACTGAGGTTCAAGTGACAACAAATATCCTCATTACTCCAGAACTCTTCCTAGTATTCTAGCCAATTTTAGTAAGGCTGCTATCCGGATGGTTTCAATTCTTTCTCAGATCTCCAGCTGTAATATCTTCTTTGCAAGACTCTTCAGGACTATTCCAAGCATGCCAATAATGATGGGTATAACTGTTATCTTTATGTTTAATGATTCTTTACATTTCCCTTGCAAAGTACAGATGGTTTTCCAGCTTTTCCTTTTCTTTTAATTTTACTTTTTAGTCAACAAGAATAGAGATAGTCATTATCTGACAATTTTTTTTTTTTGTTTCCAGTGATAAAATTTGGTGACATGGCTTGGATTGTGTGATCTGTTTAAAATTCCAAAGCTCAATAGAATGTTACCATAGGCTTTCATATTTAGTGATGTCTTTAGTTCCACTGAAAATCAGTATCATATAAATGTAGCTTTCCAATGAGATAAATATATACAAGGGCACTAAAAAGTTCTTGACCCAATGAAGAAGAGAATGACCAAAAGCCAAGAAACATACATACATACATGTTCTTCCTCCAGCTAAGAGTAGATAGTATGTCTGACTAGATTGGAAAGGCAACCAGCATTGATGAAGAAAAATTCTAAATTCAAACCAGCTGTACTCTGCTTAAAATTTGATCTTGTGTTACATTCTGTTCATAGTGGAGGGGTTCTGTAAATACATACATGCTATTTTACATATTCATCCCACAGTTTATCACAGTTGGTGCATCGTTCCTGGAGTTTCTGTAATCTTTCAAAAAAATCCAGTAAAGTTTTTTTTAAAAGTTATTCCCTTCCTGGTTAAGCCAAGAATCTTTCAGAACCCTTTTGAAGATAGATAGAGAGAGAGATAAATAAAGAATAACCTAAGATTTGGATGTACTTTGTTAGATTGATAGATAGATACAAAAGTTGGCTAAAAAGTTCATAGGTTGGCCAAGATACTCTCAAGGAATGTGACAAAATAAGTTTTATTTTCAAAATAGTCTTCATGACAGTCCACACATGTCTTCCATTACTGTTGCCTTGCTTGAATCCCATTGGTAAGAAAAGGTATCAACAACATATGATGTTACTTCACCTGCATAGATTGATAAGTAGATAGATAGATGTTTGGTTGAAAGTGACTGTGATAAATAAGGATTGGCTTGAATTGGGTAAACAATTTAAATTTTATAGCCTATAAAACTTTACTTCAATTTTTTCATAGGGAAAAATGTTGGTTTGTGTATATACCATTGGTTTGTGTTGCTAAAACCCAGTTTGCACACCACCACTATTATCATCATCATTCTGTCCTATTACCCTTACTTCCTATATATATATATCCCTATTTAATTACTAACTATTAACCTACACTATGAAGAATATTCTTCTGCTTTTAAAAAAAAATGACACTATTGTTACAATTTACCTCACTACTCACAAACCCATTCATAGTTCATAACAACCTATGGTATTCACAGTATTCCAATGTGGAATCTTTCTACCGAAAAAATATAGTATACAGTTTTACTAACTATTCTCTTCTATTCCTAAGTCTGTTAGGAAGGAAACAACTCTTTTTATGATGATAGATGAGACTGCAGGCTAAATTATCCAGAAGGCTGAGGTGTGTTTTCCAGAATTTGTATTTAGGGACAGATAGTTTTATACTACTTTTTCTTGAAATATACCCAGCAAAATTTTAAAATATATCTGAAGAATAGTGGATAGAGAACAACAAAACAGAAGGTGGAATATCATGTTTCATGAAGTTCTTGAAAATTAAGAACAAAGGCATTTTCCATCAACCACATAAACACATACAAAGTGCTATTAAAAACTTTAAATTATATAACTTTTTGGTATTATCAAATTACTAGAAGAAACTGATGCAGTTAAGATAGTTCAATTTTAAAATATATTAATCTTTTTAATTAAGAATTATTTTTCTTCATTCAGCTTAGCATAAACATGTCATCCTTTAAAACATAGCTAAATGAAAAAGTAATTTAAAAAAATATTTATAGGTTCAGATATTTAATTAAAAATTATCCAATTTAAACTTTTAAGGAACAAGCTTACAGATAATGACTTTTGCATTTCAAATTCGCACTTTCTTGAAAATTCATACATTCAAAATAGCAAAGTTTATTTTATAAAGTCATTTAAATTAAATTCCAATTGTCTGTTTTATGAAATAAAGCAAACTTTTGTAAAACAAATCTATAGTTTTGTTTATTAAAAATAAACCAAAGAGTAAATTTTTGTAATTCAAACCACAAGCTTTTTAAACTTACTAATTTTTTTCATATGTTTAATAAGATGTAATAAGGTAAAAGAAATTTGAATAAAAATTATAAATATAAAAAGATAATTTATTTTTTAATTTAAAAAGTAAATGTTAATTACATATGTACCTAATTTAAAATTAGTCATTAGTTTATTAGTTAACAAATTATAACTAATTTAAAAATGTTTTTAATTTAGAAAACAGTTTAAAAAGGGAAAATTTAAAGTTATAACTTGATATTGACAAAATAAAACTTTTTAATGATAGTTACAAATTAATAGTTTTGATAAATATCTTAAAATTCTGTATGAATACATTAAATTTGGTTCGACAGGAGTCAATTTAATAAGGCATAAAAAAAACGGCTTTGTCCGTATCTCTCTCAAGTTTTTAAAAAAAATATCTTTTTCTAAATATTTGCGTCTCCCTTTAAAGGGTAAAAATCAAAATTATTTTTTTCAAAATCTTTATTTCTATTTTACCGCCGAGTAATTTACTGTAAGCGGGAGTTTGCAGAAAAGTTTAAGATTATTTTACAGCATGCCGGGAAGACAACGTTTTTGGTATGTTGTCCAATCAGCATCGCTTTACCGTTGTAAAGAAGGAATAGGCATGACGCGAGTGAGAGAGGGGGAAAAACCCAACGGCCAGTCCTCTCTCTATGAAAGAAAAGAAAAAGAAAAAGAAAAAATAATTAAGTTTGTTTA
The DNA here is from genome assembly GCA_963585895.1 of Sepioteuthis lessoniana. Lineage (NCBI taxonomy): Eukaryota > Metazoa > Mollusca > Cephalopoda > Myopsida > Loliginidae > Sepioteuthis > Sepioteuthis lessoniana. The sequence goes on along the minus strand of CAUZXS010000258.1, from coordinate 109,411 downwards.
TTTCTTTTTTCTTTTCTTCTTTCTTTAAACACTTAGACCCTCACTTTTTCTTCTTCGACCCAGGGAGATAACCGACAACAATTTTCTCATTGTCGGATCGAGTGTAGTGAGTGGAGGAGGCTTGGACTGTTCAGGCCTTTTTAAAGGCCTGTTCACTGTCACTCAGGGTTTTTTTTTTAAGAAGAAAGAAATTATATCTTTATATAAGACCTTTAAAGGATTTTTTAATCAGAAAAATGAAAGGTAAGTAAATGTTTTTTTGTTTTTTTTTCATATTAATGAATATTTCTTGCTCAGCTGAACTTTTTAAACATGTGAATCTCCGTTCCTCTTCCATTGGTTTAATTCAATCATTGAAATTCAACATCATTTCTTTAAAGTGTTTACAAACATATCGATTCATCGATTTTTAGAATGGGATTTTTAAAATGTAAAAAATAAACTTAAGCTCTCATTTTATTCGTCTATTTATTTTTTTTCTGTTTGTGTCCATTGATTAACGAATTGTCTTCAACTTTTCGTGTTAAACTTTTTTTTTAAATTTTTTACCCAGAAGAAAATGTTTTAGAATTTTAATACTTCTTCACTTTAACAATTTTATGATCAACAATTATTTCAAATGTAATCTTTGATAAATTAACTTGAAATTTGTAATATTTCTACTGAGAAATATATTTCTCCGGTGTTAAGTATTTTCAAAACTTGACAATTCTTGTTTGCCTCCTCCTCTGGGTAAAACCGTTGGTTAGTAGCGGTTGTTCCCCTAACGATCCCTCTAAAAAGAAAAACTTTCCTTCTCAAAGTAACTTTTTCTTTTTCTTAGACACTCAAGATTTTGAAAATGACCACTGATCCTTTTCTTTTATCTTCATTTATTTATTCGTTTATTTTCAATCATGATAATCAAACTGACCTGTTGTCATTTTTATTTTTTAATAATTGACCGATCGGTGACATGGGCCCAAATTTGGTGATGATGGGACTAAAACATCAGGTGGCTATTTAATCTAAATTTACCACTGGTCACTCTGCCTACTAAATTAGATTAAAAATTTGCCCGGTTACATAATTTTGGGACTAGTACTTGGATTATTTTTAAACACAGACTTAACTTGACCACTGGTCAGTCACGCCTCTTGCCACGATTATATATATATATATATATATATATATATATATATATATATACATATATATATATATATATAATTTCTTAAGATAAGGTAATTGATATTTTAACTGATCCCTGATTTTTAAATATTTTTTTTATTTTATCGGATGGTTATAGATATCATGATTGATCATTGAAATTATGGAAAATATTTCAAATTTTTTGTGGGGGTGGAGGTGTCACCCCTTCATGAAATGCTAATGAAATAAGACTTAAAATAAAATTAATTAGTGAAAGGAATCTCCTAATTTTATTTTCTCTAATTTCATATAAGACATTTTAATAGAATAATAAGTGATTGTTAAAGACTGCTGATCAGCTTTAAAGAACATTTGCACTTGGACCGTTAGGACTTTTTTTTTTTTTTTTTTTTTTAACCCCACTAATGATAAATTGGGGATTAAATTCTTATTATTTGTTTGTCAATTATTTGTGACAGTATTGGTGGGGAGGAATTTACTGACCTCAAAGGTCAGTATTTATTTATTTATTTACTTGATTATTTTTTTTTTTTTTTTTTTTTTTTTTTGCTTGCCCAGTTTAACTTTTTGTCACGATATCTTTTTTTTTTTTTTTTTTTTTAATAATTTGTCTATCCTCATCTTATTTTTTCAAATTGGGTGTGCTTTGGTCATATGTTCACACTTTGCTGTCCTGGACCAGTGGGTAAGCACTTCTTAAAAGATGTTAATTTCTCCATCAGGACAGTGGTCATTTTTTTTCGGCCTCTCGACCAACAAAATAATTTGCTTTTGAAGTAGAATTTACTTATTTAATTTATTTGATAATACGTTGACCAGTGGATTTTTCTAGTTTGGATGTGGTGGTTATTCCTTTACTGATGTCTGCCCAAAAAAGTTATATAGGTAAATGTATTTTTTTAATTTTCCCCCCAATTTTTTTCTAATTAAAGAGGAAGGCGATATATCACTTTCATTTTGTATGGCACTTTTCTTTCATTGCCATTCTTTCCCCTCTCTCAAATAATGCTTTTATTGATAAGCTCGGAGTTAAAATTAAACTCCGAGCTTATCAATAAAAGCATTATTTGAGATAAAAACTGAACTTAGATAGTTTTCCATTTCATTCATTCATTGAATGAATGGCGGAAATTTTCTTTTTATAAAAAAAAAAGAAAAATTGGATTTTAATTAATATTGACTTGGTTCTTAATATAAACTTTAAGTTTCTTTTCCTTTTCTTGGTACTTTATTTATTTATTTATTTTTTCTCTTTAAAATATCTAAATCTTTTTCTTTTTGCCATCTCGAACATTTCATGGTTACTGAAGTTCTTTTTACCCTCGTTTTTATTGCTGTTATTATGAAACGAACCCCCAAAATACGTGTCATATATATATATATATATATATATATATATATATATGATTTTTTTCCCTACTGTCCTATTGGAATTCGTTTTGCTCCCAAATTGTTTCAACATCTACTTTTTATTGTTTTGTTAGATAATAAGGTCTTTTTCCCCTAATGATTAAAACATTTTTAAAATAAAATTTTTCTAGACGCTGAAAATATTAAATCTCATTAAAAAAAAAAATGTACTTTTGCCGTATATACACGAACAATATTTATAGTTCGTGTAATCATTGAATAAAGTTATATTCTTGTAAAATAATTTTGACCTAGACAATCTCTTCATTACTTTAAAACTATTGTGCTTTCTTCCCGTTCAGTTCGGTTAGTGACGACTTTAGCATAAAATCAAAACAAAATTCATTAGCAAACTTTTTTTTTTCCGTAGTTTATTTCTTAAAATTTCTTCATAAAAATCGGCATGATTTTTTTTCTCTTTGTCGTGTGTGTTTTATTTATTTATTTATTTATTTATTTGTATGTGTTTAGAAACAAGTTAGAAGGTTGTTAAATTCATTTCGTTTCTTTTCTACCCAACTCTTCCTATCGTGAGTGGATCTCGTGTACATTTACATTAAATGATCTTGGGGTTCCACAACCAGTGGTGGTCAACTAATATTAATTATTGTTCGTTTTTTTATAAGGACTCAAATATCTTTTTATCACTGGACTTCAGTGATGCAAAAATAAAAGTAATAAGTTTTTCTTGGTGAGGGGTGTAATCCGTGGATGTCAATCCCTCCAAAAAACCACTTCCTCAAAAAGTTAATGGATTCTCTAACTGAAAATTGTTGTTAGAACTTAAATTTACCTTAATTTTCTTTTGGGGCAAATCGGATTAATGCTATAAATATTTCTGCTTTGAGTTTACATTGTTAACTAAAAAAAAAATTTTTTCTTTGATATTTTGTATACTTTCTCTTAAGATTCATTCATGCATTTGAAAAGAAAAAAAAACCCCTGGATTTTGTTCTTGGTCGGCTCTGTGTTATAAGGTTTATAGAAAGTTATTTACTAAGCTTTACTTAGTTTTAGCTTTCTGGGACTTTATGCTCCCAAAAACTTTTAAACTTGTTTAATTGTTTTTTGAAATAAAGCTTTACTTAGTTGTAGCACAAAATTGGATCTATGGGGCAACCGGCAAGACTTGAACTCCTAAGTAATTGTCTGCCAAGTATCTAATAACTAATGGGACTTTATTTTATTAACTATATTCACTGGGACCGTATGCTGGTTTAGTCGTTCTGGTGCTACTTATATCACGTTTACGGCAGAGCCCAACCCTCTAGATCTACAACTGGTTTAAATAGAGGGTGTTTTTCCTAGACCATTTGGCATACCAAGATCATAGAATTGAATCTGCCCATAGCTGGAAGGAGAGTAGTTGGATTCATACCTTTCTTATGGGTATTAGCGCTATATGAAATGCAAATAGCTTCGTTCTTGATTTGAAATTGTCAAGTCCACTTCCTATGACGATAACCGTTACACTACGAGCGCCCCCCTTAACTGTAAGTTACAGTTGGCTCATGCTGAAATCACCGACTCTCGTCAGACCACCGAAGTTAAGCAACAATAAATGAGCCTATTTAGTTTTTAAATCGGTGACCCCTATTTGGTTGGTACTGTAAGCAACCCGAGACCTGTTTGTTAGGCTAAGTAAAGCTTAGCAAATAGTTATTTACTAAGCTTAGTTGTGGCACAAGGTTGGAACAGTGGGATTGCCCAGTGAGAACCTAACTCATTAGCAATGGTCTGCTAATCCAGCTTGCTGACCATTATACTATTTGAGGTATTCAAAGTTTAGCAAATAAGTAAAGTGCGGGCTGAAATGTTATCCTCGAAACAGCTACACTAAAAAATAAAATACTTTTGGGAAATTGTATGGATAAATGGTTTTTTTATTTTTATTTTATTTTTTTTAATATGTAAGTAAAGTTGGCGACCATAGTCGAGGGTAACCCGAAAGCTCCCTTTTCGATAGCTACTACACCAATGTGTAGGGGAGGGCGCTAATCCTTTCCCTAGATTGCTCTACTTTACCCTTGATCCGTACCTTATAATGCTGAGTGTTAAGCAAGGAGGCATCAAGTACCATTTTTTGAGTCTTTGGTATGACTCGACCTGGGATTGAACCCAGGTCTCCCGGGCCATTAGCGAACACTCTAACCCCTAGGCCAATATTTTTTTTAAACTTCTTTCAGTCAAGATTTTTTTATTTATTAGAATGCTGGCTTGGCTTGCAGTGAGTTTTAAGTCTATCACCAAACGAGGAACATTTGGCATAAAATGTATATCTTAACCAAAGATATATAAACTTTTTAAAATTTGTACTTCAACATCTTCACGGTTTTTGATTTGGTTGTCAACGGTTTAAATATTGTTGATAATAAATATATAAACGATATACTTTTGAAGCATTATAAACTCTTAATTCAAACTAGTTTTCTTTCATCATAGTGGACTTGCTCACCTTTTTATTTATTGCAACTCACTCTGGATGTCAATCTACGATAACGAGTAATGTGAAATGATAAATAATCTCATGGTGAGATTCAAACTCATCTCCTCTTTGCATTGAAATCTGATTAAACACACCAGCTATTCTACCAATTGAGATATAAAAAGCTATTAGGTTTACAGATACCCTTAAGATATCTTGAGCTCTTCTTTTTTGAACTTAACTCTCTATTAATTAATAACAGTTGACTACTATTCAACAGTGTGAATTTAGAATCTTGATGATTAATGCACAAGATCGTTCCTGTTAAGATTTGGTAATAAAAAAAGAATATTTAAAAATCATTTCTCATTGAAAGTTTATTGCCAATTTTAGTATTTTGTCAATAAGTCTTTTTAGAATCTCAAATGTATAAATTTTTCCAATCGGTTTGAATAATAATCGTAATTTGCATAGAACATGATTGTTGCTTAGCTAGGTAGAGAAAGAATTAAATGTTGGTTTCTGTGCATTAGACGTTTAATCTTCTTAATTTTTAAGACTTTGGAATTGCGAAATTATGCAGCTGTTTCGCATTTTCCAGAAATAATTGGACGAAAAGTTCACAACTAGGACAAGACTTTCTTATTTTTGCAAATAATGCCCTGCTATATGTTCTTTAGAGTTCGCCTGGGTTTTGTTTGTATCTTTAAAAAAAAATTGGACTGCCGACAGCTTGTCAAGAAACTTCTTTTTCAAAATCAAATGATTGAATCTGAGATCTAAAAAAAAAAAAAAAATAATAATGATAATAGGCAATATTTTGTGAAAATGTATCTCTCAGTACTCCGGTCACTCATAACCAGTTGGTGTTGATAACTGATGATGATAGTGATTGATTACTGAACTTAACATCAAACTTTCCTTATAAATCTCGGACTTGTTAAAATGACCTCCGAGGAAAATTACTCTCCTGATTCAGTATTGCAGGGTGTCTTCGCTTCCAATTCCACTAGGCATGCAAAAACTGAATCAAGACTTATTTTTATCATTAGATTAAATTATTCTACCTACCTTTAGGGGATGTGCGAATATTTACATTTATTAAATACGTTATACTTGTTTCAACTTAACATTTTGATCGGTAAGTAATGCGTGTTTGATATCAGGTGGGATGCTGAGAGTGGCTGATGATGGATATTTGAGTATCCGTTACAATTTAATTGAATGATATTCGGGGTTACAAAACCGTTGCACTAACGGATTTTTGGGAAAATTAATTAAGTGGCGGGCGGCATTTTAACAGGGGGCAATTGATAATTTTCATTACATTTTTAAAAATAATTATTGTGGTAACTACTATATTTATTTTTTAGTTTTAATAAATTTTTTTCTACGTCTGGATCAACTAAACTTACAAACGTAAATGATATCAATGGTGAAAATAAATTAGATTTTTGAAAATGATTCGTTTGTCTCAAACATTCTTTGAAATTTTATAAAATTAATAACCTTTTTGGGGATGGGGTCCCCTGTGGCGTCGTGGCTAACATACTGGACTGCGACATAGTAGTAAGCGAGTTCGAACACCAGTCTATTCCGGGTGTATACCTTTGGGAAAGGTATGACCCCCCCTTACCCTCGCTATGGGTTGAATAGTACTACTATTCTCTTACAGCGATGGCTTTTGAATTGAATATGCCAAGAAAGTTGATATGCCATTAAACAAAGAAAGCAAGAATAACGTTATCGGTAATCTTTCTCCAAAACATGAGAAAAATAGCAATCGTTATTTTTCCTATTATCTTTTTATTTTTTCCACTTTATCTACACGACTGAAAGACTAAAGTGAATATTTTTCTTTTTTCCCCCAAATCAAGGATAGTGGTTTTATTATAGATTTATTCGTCTGTATGCTAATTTTGTGTGTGCTCATGGATGGATGATGTAAAATATTTGTTTTTTTGTTTGTTTTGGCAGTACTCTGTGTGTGTGTGTGTGTGTATATATATATATTTATATATATATACAGGCTAGTAAAGTTTTTTTTTTTTTTTTTTTTTAATGCTAAAGCAATTTTTTTTACAAATATCTTTCCTATCCGGAATAATGTTGGTGATACATTGGATCAACTAATCTAAATTGATTTCTGAATTGCATTTCAAGTTGTGCGATAATTTTCGTTTTTGAAAAATGAAGGGCCGCTTTTTGTTGTTTTGTTAACGAAACTAAGTTTTTCTGTTAAAGTTGATGTTTGATTTTTAACGCAACTCACTTGGGTTGTCAATCGGCGACAGCGAGGAGCAACAATAAACACTGGTCGGAATCGATGAAGCTTTCGATAAGATTCGAACTCTTTCTTTTTACCTCTGGGAAACCTGGCCAAACGCTTCTCTCAGGAAAAAAAAAATAGTTCGAATCTCAGATAATTTATTCTTTTATTTCCTATTCGCGCTATTCATAGAATGACGACCCGAGTGAGTTTAGTTAGAAATCAACTATAAAGATTAAGAAAATAATAGTAAAAAAAAAAATGAATGGTTGACAAATATGACAATGCTTGAATATATATATATATATATATATATATATATATATATATATATATATATATATATATATATTGTTGATTACTGTAATGACGTTGCATTTTGTTTGCCTCTGACTCGAGTTAATGTCGGTGCGTGTAATAAACAATATAAAAAGAGCCCACCTCCTCAATTTAAGAAAAAATTCTTAAAACTTAATAAGATACAATGACCACCTGATATTCACTAATAATTTGCGAATACTAACAATACTTTGTTTCATGAATTTAAGTAACTAAATTAAATTGTAAATGAAAATAAACTATCCTAATACAATTTTGTTGGGATTTTTTAGTTTGTGTTGCATGTACCATATAAATAAGTTTTTTTTGTTTTGTTTTTTTTACTGATTAAATCTTTTTCGTTAAAGTTTTATTTTCACTCTTTGAATAAAACGATACTCGAAGTATTAAAAAAAAAAGTAACGTAAAGTTATTTATTTCAACATTTATATAAGAAAAACTTTTAAGCTCTTTCAGAGTAGAACCAGTTCACATTTTTAATTTGAAATTGTTCTGAGTGAAACGTAGGAGTTCCCCAAAACGCCGTTTCTAGCCAGTCATAGTGTTGTGACATCAAGGGTAAAAAGCCGTAATTTTTTTTTTTTTTTTTTTTTTTTTATAGGGTCGCACCTTCGGATTTAAATTTTTAAGATATTATGTCTTAATTTGTAGTTTTACTAAAATAATCTACTGCCTTGACTCGCATAAAAAAATAGAGGATGTTTCTTTTCCGATGGTATGGCATTTTTAACAGCTGGCAGAGAACTTTTCTAGAACAGGTGATATAAAGCACTCTCATCTGCGGTGTTTTTTTGGGGGGTGGGGGAAGTAGTTAAATTGACCGAATTCAAAGAATCCTTATTAAAAATAGTTAATGGATTTAAATTGTCTCCTGCAGAACCAGGTCAATAAGTTCAAAAAAGTCCCTGTGCACATACTTGAAAATTTTAGCCGCACCTCCAACGGACTATATTCGCTTCTGTTTAAATTTTGTAAAATATTTTGTTTTAATTTACAATTTTACTAAAATGGTAACTGCAATACCGAAGTTTATGTCTTACATAGAAATTTAACTAAGGAAAAAAAGAAAAAATAAGATTTAACAGCTGGCAACACATTTCTCTCCTGGAAGAAGTGATAAAAGAGCACCCTTCGTTCTATTTCTCTACTATAATAATTGAATTAATCAAATTAGGAATTTTTTTTTTTTTTTTTGTACATTAGGAAACCACTATTTGAAAAAAAATAATTTGAAGATTTAAACTATATTATGAAATAAATTGTATCATACAGACCAAACCAATAAACTCGTAAAGGTGCCCCCCTCTTTTTTTCTTTCTTTTTCTTTCCCCTAAAGATTCAACAAAGTAATCTGGTCTCAACGTGTTTTTGTATTTGTTAATGTTTCATGTCTTGCATTTTTCTCTCAGTTCGGAAAACGTGTTCTTGCGTGTTTAACTTGGACATTAGACAACTTTTTAATAACTGCATACAGTAAATAAAACTGTAAACATTGGAGATTTTTAGGTTGATATCTATTGAACACCCAAAACTCAAGTAAAATCATCTTTAATCGATTTGAATAAATAAAAATCTGTAATATTGGTCATGATGATGATGTAGTACTAGTGCTGCTTCTACTAACATTACTAGTACTACTACTACTACTACAACAACAACAACAACCCCTTTCCTTGTTGCTACCACTAATGATTGATTATTCTGGTATCATCACCATTGATAGTGCTATTTAGTTTTCTCACTGTTGCTTATTATTGCCACTTCTCCCTGGCTGCTGTTCCACCACTGCTGCTGCTTTTGGTGGTGACTGTATCTATAGAGACAACTCCAAACTGGAGATTACCAGCTGGACAACGAAGGAGGCAGGAAAAAAAAGTTTACTTTTTTATGGTAGTCAAGTCTCTACACTCGTATTACAACGACGCCACGGCTTGACTGAAGATGTTAAAATTGATCTATTCCAAATTCATGTTCTTCAACACCTTGGCCTCCTCAGGTAAGAAGAATGGATGGATGATGGAAACTCATGCCCTTGTCCATTGTTATTGTTCCTATGTGTGTGTGTGTGTGTATGTATGTATGTGTGTTTTCTCCATAATTTTAAATGCAACACTTGACCAATTATTATTTCTTTTTTTTTTTTTTTTTTTCTTCTTTTTTTGAGGCTGATCTCGAAGATGGTCAGTTGGTCGATCAACTATTGAGTTTCCAATTTTGACAATAATAACCCCGAGGGACAACTACTTTCTCAAATTTCTTTCCAACTGTCTATATGTATAATTGTACTTCTTTCCACTGATCGATTTCTGGAGTGTTTGTTTTTTAACTAATTAATTGCTCACACCCCTGCCAATTTTCTTCATTAATCCGGAAGATCAGTCACTTCTTCAATTATCACTAAAAACGTCTCAACTTTCCGCCCACGATGTTTTCTTGACACTGCACTCGTTGTCTTCTTTCATAATCGTTTTAGTTTAATCAAACGAAAATCCTTTTGATTTTCGTTTTTAATTTTTTTCTTTTCTTTCCCTTTTTTCCCCTCTTTTTTTCTTTTTCTTTTCTTTCCTTTTTTTTCTTGTTTTCTTTCCTTTTTTCTTTTCTTTCCTTTTTTTTTCCTTGTTTCCTTTTTTTTCCTTGTTTTCTTTCTTTTTTTTCCTTGTTTTCTTTCTTTTTTTTTCCTTGTTTTCTTTCTTTTTTTTCCTTGTTTTCTTTCTTTTTTTCCTTGTTTTCTTTCTTTTTTTCCTTGTTTTCTTTCTTTTTTTCCTTGTTTTCTTTCTTTTTTTCCCTTGTTTTCTTTCTTTTTTTTCCTTGTTTTCTTTCTTTTTTTTCCTTGTTTTCTTTCTTTTTTTCCTTGTTTTCTTTCTTTTTTTTCCTTGTTTTCTTTCTTTTTTTTCCTTGTTTTCTTTCTTTTTTTTCCCTTGTTTTCTTTCTTTTTTTTCCCTTGTTTTCTTTCTTTTTTTTTCCCTTGTTTTCTTTCTTTTTTTTCCCTTGTTTTCTTTCTTTTTTTTCCCTTGTTTTCTTTCTTTTTTTTCCCTTGTTTTCTTTCTTTTTTTTCCCTTGTTTTCTTTCTTTTTTTTTCCTTGTTTTCTTTCTTTTTTTTCCCTTGTTTTCTTTCTTTTTTTTCCCTTGTTTTCTTTCTTTTTTTTCCCTTGTTTTCTTTTTTTCGTTTTCTCCCCCCACTTTTTGTTTTCTTCCCCTTTTTTTTCTTTTTTCACCCTTGTTTTCCTTTTTGCCTTTTCTCGTTTTCGTTCCTCTTTTCTCTTGTTTTTTTTTCTTTTCTCTTGTTTTTTTTTTCTTTTCTCTTGTTTTTTTCTTTTCTCTTTCTTTTCTTTTCTCTTTTTTTCTTTTCTCTTGTTTTTTTTCTTTTCTCTTGTTTTTTTTTCGTTTCTCTTGTTTGTTTTTTTTTTTTCGTTTCTCTTGTTTGTTTTTTCGTTTCTCTTGTTTTGTTCTTTTTTTTTCGTTTCTCTTGTTTTTTTTTTTCGTTTCTCTTTTGTTTTTGTTTTTCGTTTCTCTTTTGTTTTTTTTTTTTCGTTTCTCTTTTGTTTTTTTTGTTTTTTCGTATCTTTTTGTTTTTTTTTCGTTTCTCTTTTTTTTTTTTTTCGTTTCTCTTGTTTTTTCTCTTTCTCTCGTTTTCTCTCTTTCTCTCGTTTTCTCTTTTTTTCTCTTGTTTGTTTCTCTTGTTTTCCTCTCTCTTTTTTTCTCTTGTTTTCCTCTCTCTTTTTTTCTCTTGTTTTTTCCTCTCCCTTTTTTCTCTTGTTTTTTTCCTCTCTTTTTTCTCGTTTTTTTTCCTCTCTTTTTTTCTCTTGTTTTTTTTCCTCTTTTTTTCTCTTGTTTTTTTTTTCCTCTTTTTTTCTCTTGTTTTTTTTTCCTCTTTTTTTCTCTTGTTTTTTTCCTCTCTTTTTTTCTCTTGTTTTTTTCCTCTCTTTTTTTCTCTTGTTTTTTCCTCTCTTTTTTTCTCTTGTTTTTTCCTCTCTTTTTTTCTCTTGTTTTTTTTTCCTCTTTTTTTTCTTGTTTTTTTTTCCTCTTTTTTTCTTGTTTTTTTTCCTCTTTTTTTCTTGTTTTTTTTTCCTCTTTTTTTCTTGTTTTTTTTTCCTCTTTTTTTCTTGTTTTTTTTTCCTCTTTTTTTCTTGTTTTTTTTTTCCTCTTTTTTTTCTTGTTTTTTCCTCTTTTTTTTCTTGTTTTTTTCCTCTTTTTTTTCTTGTTTTTTCCTCTCTCTCTTTTTTTCTCTTGTTTTTTCCTCTTGTTTTTTCCTCTCTCTCTTTTTTTCTCTTGTTTTTTCTCTTGTTTTTTCCTCTCTTTTTTTCTCTTGTTTTTTCCTCTCTTTTTTCTCTTGTTTTTTCCTCTCTTTTTTTCTCTTGTTTTTTCCTCTCTCTTTTTTTCTCTTGTTTTTTCCTCTCTCTCTTTTTTCTCTTGTTTTTTCCTCTCTCTCTTTTTTCTCTTGTTTTTCCTCTCTCTCTTTTTTCTCTTGTTTTTCCTCTCTCTCTTTTTTCTCTTGTTTTTCCTCTCTCTCTTTTTTCTCTTGTTTTTCCTCTCTCTCTTTTTTCTCTTGTTTTTCCTCTCTCTCTTTTTTCTCTTGTTTTTCCTCTCTCTCTTTTTTCTCTTGTTTTTCCTCTCTCTCTTTTTTCTCTTTTTTTCTTTTGTTTTTTCCTCTCTTTTTTCCTCTTTTTCTCTTTCTTTTTTTTCTCTTTTTTTTTCTCCTGTATTTTCTCTTTTTTCTCTCTCTTTTTTTTTCTCTTGTATTTTTCTCTCTTGTATTTTTCTCTTTTTTTTCTCTTGTCTTCTTCTCTCTCTTTTTTTTCTCTTGTCTTCTTCTCTCTCTTTTTTTTCTCTTGTCTTCTTCTCTCTCTTTTTTTTCTCTTGTCTTCTTCTCTCTCTTTTTTTTCTCTTGTCTTCTTCTCTCTCTTTTTTTTCTCTTGTCTTCTTCTCTCTCTTTTTTTTCTCTTGTCTTCTTCTCTCTCTTTTTTTTCTCTTGTATTTTTCTCTCTCTTTTTTTTCTCTTGTATTTTTCTCTTTTTTTTTCCTCTTTTTTTTTTCTCTTTTTTTTTCTCTTGTATTTTTTCTCTCTTTTCTCTCTCTCTCTGTCTCTTTTCTCTTGTATTTTTTCTCTTTTTTTCCTCTCGTTAACTCTTTTTTTTTCTCTTTACTCTTTTCTCTTTGTTTATTTTATCCTCTTTTACCCCCCCCTTTTTTTTTTCTCCCTAGATTTTCTCCGCGTTTAATTTATTCATTTTTATTTTTTCCCCGTTTTTGTTTCTTGTTTCTCCCGGGTTTTATGTTTTACTTTTTCTTCATTATTTTATTTATTCGTTTCTCCTGTTGTTTTTTTCTCCCCTTTTTTTTTATTTTTTAAAATTTTTTCTTAATCAAAACTTGCTTAAAATTAAGCTGGTTCTTTTCACTATAAAGTGATAAAAGCCTTGTAACTTGTAGCCGCCCCCTTTTTTTAAAAGATAATTTCCTTATTTGCTACCGTAAACCCGACCTTTTAACGGGTGTTTGCTTCCACCTACTCAATCTCTTAAATAACTAACACTAAAAATTTTTTATCGATTTTTAAAGATATTTCAATAATTAAACAAAAACGATAGATATCAGTTTTATTTTATTATGCTTTTTCTTTAAATTGTTTCACGTTATTCAAATATATACCCACTAGTTGCATACTTTTAAACAGTTATTAGGGAGAAAATGTTGATTCTTCAATGTAGTTTGTTATTGTTAGACGATATACATGTATTGTTTCTTTTTATGTTACTTTTAAAAGAATTTTTTCTATAACTTTATTTAATTCAAATTTTTAATTTGTTATTTGATTTTACCAGATATACTTTAACATGATTCTATCTCAAAATATGTCTTAAGTTATAACAGAACATGAAATTAACTGGTTATTTTGAATTGTTTTTTTTTGGGGGGGGGGTGATAACCTTTTTTTGATAAAATATAACAATTAAAAGAACTAAGTTACTTTGATCTCGATATCTCTTTCAAGTGTGTGTAGGGGGTAATTTATTTTAATTTCATTAGTATTTGTGGTTAATGGATTTTTTTTTTTTTTTTTGTGTCTTAAAGATATTATGACATGCAATGAAATTGATCCATCCTATTTATTTATTTATTTATTTATTTATTTTTTAAATGTTGAATTCTTTTCTCTCTTACTATGCTATTGTTCCGGAAATTCTTTTCTTAAACTACTAGAATATATCTATGGTGGTACGAAAAGTTTCTCCTATAAAAACTTTCACCAGATATAAGATTTTTTTTATTTTTTATTTTTTTTTATTTTTATACAAGATTTTAAAGAAAATGTTATAAATTGACTTTACAAACTTCCTCTCCGTCATGTATATAGTAAATAATCTTATGCTTGCATTCATTAAGTTGTATGTGTAATTACTTTTTTTCTGTGTCTTTTAACGTCCCTATTTACAGATAATGCCTTCAATAATCTGATTTGGTGTAAGACCTTTTACATTGGTAAAATGTAGCCATGTTTATTAGACATAAAAAAAACTGTAAGAAAATATCTAGAAAACTACACTTGTATATCAATTGTTGGGGTTGTGAAAACAAAAAGATATGAGAGTTTGGTATGGTGGTTTTGCAAGTTTAAAACTTTTTTTTTCTTTTAATAGCAGTGGCCTCTGTCTGGCAGCCATTCTTAAACTTTAATGATTAGTATCAGGAAGTCTATGTAAGTTCCTGATAGGGTTGCCTATGATAAATTAACACGAATTTACAGCTGGTACATTTTTTTCTCACACTTGATAAAGGTGCAATGTAGCCTGGAAATGCTGATGATATCAAGCATAAAGAATTCTTTTTAATCTTCAAATAGTTGCTGTAAAAGCAAAGGTTTTTAGTCCATTCAATTGCTTCTCATTTCTTTGTTGTTGTTATTGTTTTCGTATGAAAAGAAAAAGTAGTTGGATTAAATTCTTTTCATGTGCTGAAGGTGGACCCATTTCTTAAACTTGGTTTTATTAAATGCCTGGGGATTGCATTTGACCTATGAGAAGTATCAAGGTTCTCTTATTTCTCTCTGAACTCACTTAAGATATATACATTTGAAACTTTTTTTTCCTCTGGGAAAATCACAAATCTTTATTTTTTTATTTATTTATTTTTTTTTGTCTTCGGGTTTGCAAGAAGCAAAAAAAGTCTTAACTGAAATATCATAAATGGATATAACTTTTAAACAGAGCAGAAATATTGCTTGGTGCTTTTTAATGTGTACTAGAAATTCATTTTTAAGCATCAAATAGAAAAAATATTATCCTTACTGATATCAAAGATTTTTTTCAATAAGTGAAGTTTTTTGACAAAAAGTAAATTTACTTTGTATTAATAAGTTTTCCTATTACAAACAATAACAAGGAAACAAAATTATGAGAATAGACTTGTAAATTACATCATGAATTTATCTCTCAATATTTGGGTTTGCATAATAATGATCATGAAAGGGTTCAGAATGCTATAAAATATTTGTATTCATAATTTGAGTATTGAAAGTTGTGCATGTTCAAACTTGAAAAGTTTGAAGATTTAGTCATAAATTAGTGTTTTATACCATTTCATATAAACTTGACCCCCCCCCCCCTAAAAAAAAAGATCTGTTCTAACTTGTTTCCAAAATGAGACAATATTTAGTTTTTGTGCTTATTCTATCTCCCACCTTTTTTCTCTTCGATTTACACTTGAATTTTTTTTTTTTTTTTTTTTTTTAACGGATTTTTTTCCGTCTTATGGTTTTCTTTTTTTTTCTTTTCTCAATTTGTGGGGTTTTTATTTTTAAAAAGATCCCTTGTATCATATTATTCTTGCAGTACAAAAGTTTATACTACTTTAGTTTTGTGTGCTTAATATTAAGAAAAATTTCTCTTTTTGCTTAAACCATTTTTGATATTGATTCAAAAAATTTCCTTTTCTTTTAAGAGCAGCTAAGACTTATTGACAGTATGTTTCAAGTCTGCAGAAAGATACTGACAGTCAAAATAATGTAAAAGATCTCTAAAAATATTTATCGTAAACAAAGGAAAAAAATAAAGTTGTTGACAATAAATAACATTTACAAACAGTAAGTGAATATAAAGTAAAAATACATTTTTATTTATTTTTTATTTTAGTTATTAGAAGCTTGAGCCGTCTACAGCGGAGATCTGAAAGTGCATTTATCCCCATCCATGTTACAGCCACTGGACCTCGGACACGCAGCCGTGTTACAATATGGAACTTACCAGAAGAAATCCTTATTTTACTTTTGAAGGATCTCCATGTCCGTGATCTCTTAACAATGCGGGCTGTAAGTTTTTTTTTTTCTTTTAACTTTATAAAATCAGAATGTTAGAATATTCCCAAAATGTTTTGATTTTAAAACATGCTCTTTGGCTTATATACAAGCCAAAAAAATTGACTTGTTCTCGCATCGCTATAATCATCTTAATTCTTTGAATCCTTAAGAGGTCCTAATACCTTTATTGCAAGAATTAATCTAACCACCACTCACCCACCAATTTTGCCTGCAAGGATATTTGATATCACAAAACAAAATAATCCTTGCAATTAAATGATTTCTATAGAAAGTAGTGTTCCGGATAAATAGTTTATATAACACTGATTGTATAAGTTATCTAATAGCTAACTACTGTATCTTACTTTAGAATATTATACAAATCTGTTGAATCTTGTTTGTAGAAATGCTAATATTTTTTATTTATTTTTTTTATTTTTTAATGGATTATCCCTGGTGACTCATTTTGATGATAAATTTAGAGTTTACTATGACAACTTATTTCATTGAACATGTTTATTTTAAGTATTTCCTATCTTATTCAGAATATGAACTTAGATTTCTTCTAAATTAAAGAATTGAACAATCTGTCTTGACACATCTAAAAAAAATCTTTTTTTTTTTTTTTATTTGGCAATATTTGATCTTTGTCTGGAAAGAAACCAACAATTTTAAATGTGTATGCAATTTATGTACCCAAGGAACTCTCAATATTCTAGTTGTTGCCAAATTGGTGTTTAAGAATTTAAGATTGTGTAAACAGTTGTTTTGTTTCACTATCAAATGTTGACTCTTAAAGATCATGCTCTTTGTTCAACTAGAGAGCTAATATTTTTAGTTGTTTCATTGAAATGCTGATGGATCTTTAAGTAGTTTCTTTAAAAGAATATTTTAGCCAATATATTGTTTATACTTATGTCTCATTCAACTTACTGAGACCTAAATTTTAGCGGGTTGGCACTATTCATGAGATACAAACTTGGCCTAGCCTTAGTCAACTATTTAAGGACACAGTTTGCATGGTGTGGCTCCCAAATATTAGGCTAGAATTTAGTTCTCACAAAGCAACATATGTGAGTATTTATGGTAGTGAATATGAATTATTCTAAATTCTTAGTGTCCAAATTATGGAAAAGGTTCTTAAATTAAGACAGTTTTATGATTTTAGTGGTATATGAAATTAATATTTAAAACTTAAATTTTCATGCAAAAGAAATCACAAATTTTGGAACTAGATATTTATTAAAATGATTTAGATGTTATATTTGAATTTACTGTACCTTTCAATTGACCTATTGGGTTTATAGATAATCTTATAGATTCCTTCTTTTATAACTTTGATTTAAGTGTTCATTTAATACATATTGTAAAATAATATACAAAGTTGATAAAAAGCTTACTATTAATTAGTGGTTTTTAAGTGCTTTTGGCTTTGTGTTTTTTTTTTTTTTTTTTTTTTATTTGTAAGCTTAATAAAATATGAAAACCAAGCTGTCAACTTATTCTGCATCTACACTTGATAAGAGAATGCAGATAAAGTGAGGTTGTCAACAAATTAATTGTCTCTAGCTTAAGGTCATTGTTCAGATTAAGATGGATTAATTGTGGTTTGAAGGATTTTCTCATAACTTTCCTCATGATTCAGATCAGAATCCTCTCCCTAAACTTCAAGCTGCTTATCGCCTTTTTGCACTAAAAAAAATGTGCTGAATTTTTGAGTTTTTATTTATTTATTTGATTTATTTTTAAGTATTATTATACTGTCATAACTTGTAGGTACCTTCAGGTGGAAGTCTCACTACATTGTTGTGGTTTTAGTAGCAAGTAGTTTTTTTTGGGGGGGGGTAGTTTTTATATCACTATATTTTGAATTCAGTTGTTCTTCTCGACTGGCTGCCCATCAAAGCTATAAGCTTCATTCTGATCCATTTTGATCATGGGTAAAGGAAGAGATAGATTCATGCCTTAGTGAAAGGCATTAGTGCTTACCAATTCTATTTTCCATGGGGATAACTGTTATGCTCTCTGCACCTCTATATTGTACTAAAAAAGAATTGCAAATTAATAACCTTGCATTAAGGATTGAACTTGTGACACTTTGGTTAACAATCACAGTTGCTTTTGTAGTAACAAATCAAATGTTAGTACACTGAAATTTACACAGCTGCTAGAGTAAAAACAAAAGTATATGAAAACTAATCTAAAAGTATTAAAACTTAAACTTAGAATTTTTTAACTTTAAAGTTTAAATGATGTGTGCAGCTGTGAACAACTTGTATAATGATGTTGCTGTCTAAACATTTACTCACCAGATCTAGCACCATTCAACTTTTGCTTTTTAAATCAAAAATTCCTCTTTATAAAGAGGATGTAAAAGACATTAAAAGAAGTACAATCATGTAACTTCATACCAGCTTTCAGAGGTGCTTTAACCTATGGATTAAAAAAAAACTTGAATAAGTGTGTTAAATACTGAGGACTATTTTGAAGAAAATTCATTTTTCATTTCTGTTTTGGTAAATACAGTTTCAGTCCCAATATTTTTTGAACATACTCTGTAAGTTCATCAAATCAAAGACATAGCTTGTATATTTATGCTAGGTACTTATAAAAAAACTAAAGATTTCGATTTCTGATTTAGTTGGCTGAAATCGGGTGTGGATTGGCTATGCCTACAACCACATGTTGGGCATATGTCATATATTCATACCAATACTTACATTTTGTTATTTGGCAAATGAAGTTACTACATGAAGTGAAACCACATGGCTTTTTATCCACTGAACAAGACTTAACCACACAGTTCTTCTGTATAGTAGAGTATTTTAAATTTGTTTTATTTATTTACCGAGTAAAAACTGAATGCTAATTGTTTTGCTTGTATCTTTATATATAATTTTCTTTTAAGTCATTTGGTGTTAATTTTAGGTAAACATTTGTGTAGTTGATATGTCGACATCCATTTAACTAACTTCTTTACCTATGTTTTTACCAATATCAGCTACCTCTTTTACAAGCATATATCATTTACTATACCCAGAAAACTACCATAAATCAGCAGTGACATTGGTATCTACTTATATTTGCACATGCATATGACAAACTGTGAACCTATTGAGCAATCTATGATATTGATGCCTCTATTTCATAGGGAATGAAGGATTCTAGTTAACATTTCTTAGTTATATCAAAAATTTAGAAAGATTTAAAAACATTCAGCCAAAAAAATATTTAAGCTGCAAATAGAACTGAATTTCTTTATCTTAGAATATCTTATGTATATTGCTTTAACACAAATCTTATGATATACCATTTTTTCTGGGTTACAATTATACACACACACACACACACACACACACACACACACACACACACACACACACACACGCTATTTTAGTTATTCAAGCATAAGTTCCTCATATTGCCAGGGACAAAAAAATACTATCTCTTTCCCATCCAGGTTACAATGAGGAAACAAAAGTCTACCAGATCTTTTCTCATTCTTTATTGATACTGCATTGGAAAAATAAGGTCTTCAAAAGTTTGGCTTTAGGCTACCCTTACTGCATTTTTAACTTAGACTATACCTGATTTTTTTTTTCTTTTCCCCTCATTCTCATAGATGATTAACGTTTTTATTAGGTCTGGTGCTAATTTCTTTCAAGATAATCTGTTTTGATTTTTTTTCCAATTTCAAAATGTAAAAATGATGGGCTCTCCTGTCCTCATCTTAATCTTTTAAGAAAAAAAAAAAGAGGCTTTTAAGTTATATCTACATTGTATATTCATAAAATAAATCCATTATTAAATAAAGAATTTTTCCTGGGATGGAAAGTTTGCTTTTTTTTTTTTTTTTTTTTTTTTCATCTTTTAATGGATTTATTTTACAAAATTGTATGAAGTTACACATTGAAAAAAGATTAAAGTTAAAACTTTATCCCTAAAAATATTTGTATTTTTATAAAGTAGTCGGAAATTAAATCTGGAAAATGTCCTGAATCAGAAAATAGATAAAAACTGCAATGAAGCTAAAATATCATTTTGTTTGGAAAGCTTAGTTACTTTTTTTCTTTTTGATTAAAATCTACTAAAAACAGTTTTAGTTAAATTAATCAGTATGAATCAGCAGGTGCAAAATTTTCTCTTCCTGACAAGATTGGGTTAATGGAGAATGCAAAAAAAAAAACTTCTTTTAAAAAAAAAGAGAGAAAAAAAAGATTCTTTGCAAAACAATTTGTTTTCAGTATGATTCAAGTTCAATGAGAAAGATTGGATCAAATGACAACAAAACTTGCAACTGTTTATTAATGCTAAAAAGGCTAACACTTTAAACAATCATAAAACTTTGTTTTAAGAAAAATTAATTTTAAGGTTTTAAATGCTAATGAACATCTTTTTAAAAGACCTTTAAATAATATTTCTATTTTAATTTAATTTATAAAGTACCTTTTGACATATTCTTATACATGTTAAACAATAAAATGATTTTTTTTCTTTTTTTAATTGGAAGAAGCCTTTATAAAATTCAATGCAAAAAAACTGAATTAGCAATTTTATTATAAAACTATCAACCAGATCATTGGTTTTTTTTCTTAATAAAAAACACAAAAGACCAGATTTTAAAAAAGAAGTATAAACAAAGTATAATTACTTGTCACAACCTTTTTAAAGGTAAATATGCAAATTAGATAACTTGATGGAAGAAAAGCACAACTTTTTAAGTGCTTGTGCTCTCACACACATAAAGTGAGAATTTCTCAGTAAATATAAAGACTTTACTAGTACAAATGCATTGTTAAACTTCAACATTTTTTAAACATTTCATTTAGAAACCAATTCTTATGAAATAAGCCATCACATATAATTCAAGCTTTTCATTTTAAAATTGTTCTACTTATAAATTTATTGTTATAACTTTTTTGTGTCCTGACACTTCTTGAATTTTACCTTTTTCTAGGTTCACCCTTATTTCCGAGATCTCATTGACAATAGCATATCAATTTGGTCAGCTGCCAACTTTCAGGATTCCTGGCCATCTCCAGAAAATATCAGGCATTTTGAAAAGTAAGTATTGACCCTAATTATAATTTTGTTTCCTCTGCAAAATTTATAAACTAGTGTCTCCTTCAGGCTGAAATTAAAACAAAGTAGACTTTGTTATATATGTTTGATTATTTTGAATTTACACTTGTAATGCACTGTCATTTGTTTGGGATGAGATTAGATTGAAATACTATCATGGTGACATAAGGCATTTTTACTAAATTTACTATTTGTAAACACTATCTTTCTATGTTGCTATTTTTAAAAAAATACTTTATACAGTAAAATCATCTAATGGCATTATCTGGCCCAGTCAGCTGGGGCTGTAGAATACACTGATTGCATCTCTGCAGAAGAGTAAGCGACTTCTCTCTCTCTCACTCACACACACACACACACACACACACACACACACACACTGAGTGTCCTGGATATCGTACTAAACAATCTGATGCTGAGGCTCCGGTCTTGGAGCTTTGGGGAATGTAGAGTACCCCTTCATTGCCATTACTCCTAGATTCACTCTGGCCTGGAGTGGTAGTACCTGATAGGGTCCTATCTGTGGGTCAAATAGTAGTTTGACACTTAAACTGCATGCAAACAAATGACTTATGCTAAATTGAATTGTCATAAATAAAACTGTTTGATCATTTAACTGTGTGTAAACAAAATTACTGATGTTTGAGTTGTTAGGGGTATGTAGCAATACTTGGAACAATTTCTGTGTGCAAATGAATGAGTAATGTTGACTAGAAATATTAGTGTTGATTAGCAATAGTTGAAGCTCTTTCACTGTGTGTTTAAATTGAATTATTGGTATAACATAGCAATATTTGGAACCACTTCACTGCCTGCAAACAAATGATTAATACTGAATTGAATAATTACTGTTAGATAACAAGAATTGAAACCATTTAACTGTGTAGAAACAATAGCAATACTTGTGTGCAAATTCATTCTAACTTGTGTAAAAATTAAATTACGTACAAATCATGTACATGCATTTAGGTGTGTGCAAACAAATGATTAATAGTAAATAAAATTATGTGTTTGATAGAAATACTTGAAACCATTTAACTGTGTACAAAAAGGGCTCAGGCTCATTTAAAAATGTTATCTACAAAATATTTACAAATCATATTTAATATATATGTATAAAGAGGGATTGGCTTTAAATAATCTACAATGGTTGATATGCCATAAAACCCAACTAACTTAATGGCACTAGTTAATGATTCACACATTCTAACTGTTGTTTTTTTTGTTTTTTTTTTCAAGATTTGTTGGTGATTAGTTTGCTGCACGAGCACATGAAGATTTAAATACATTATTTTGAAGACTTAGATTCATAAATTCTTAAAGATAATACTGATTAAAGTAATCCAGCAATTTTTTTTAAATTGGGGGGAAAAAAAGCCTTACCAAAAATGATAGGGTTGAAAAAATTAATAATACATCTATTAAATCCATAGTAATATACTCTTAAATTCTTGATGATGCTATAATAAGAGTCTATATTAAAGTTATAATTTGGTTACCTGTTTTATTTTGGATTTGGGCAAACTTTTACTATTGCAAATTCATGTTACTACTGAGTATCATTTATTCTCTGTGTGTGTGTGTGTTATATATATGTGTGTGTGTTTATTTTATTTATTTTACTTATTATTTTTTTTCCAGAGCTGCAAATCATTGCAATATTGAAGCACTAGTCAAGCTAGCATTGGCTCATTTGTACAATGAAGGATGTAAGTTACAAAGAATTTTATTAATTCTTACATTTGTTCTATTAAACCATTGTACCCCAATCATTCTGTTTAACAATGTTTTACATGAGAACTATACAAGAATGCTACATGCTGTTGTCAACAAATCTTGGAAGCCCCCCCCCCCCCAAAAAAAAAACGGCACCTGTACAGTCACCTACTGCTTATCTCACTAGACATGCATGGCACTGTTGGAAAATTAAGGACAAATTCCTAAGCAGTATTCTCTCAAGAACTGCTACACATGTACACGCTAATGATGGTCAACCTACAAAAGCTTACATACATCGTCTCTGTGCTGACACTAGATCCAGTCTAGAGAACCTACCAGGAGGAATGGATGACAAAAGTCAAGGAAATCTGTGCTATCAATGCAACTTGATCTCAGATTTCAATGTGGTAACATGCTTTGGAAATATTTTAGATACTATGAGGTAATTTGAATTTAAAAGGGAAAATGAAACATTTTTGTGTTTAAATATTCTTAAATCAGTAAGCATTATAATGCAGTTAATATAATCTAAAGATGTTTTTATCAATGATCCATTAAATTTCAGTTTTACTTATATACTAAATCTCTGCATATTTGCATAAAATTATATACTGTTCCATAGTGTTTTTTTATATGTAAAAATCAGTTTTGATGCTATCTAATTCATGGAGCACTTGAATATAAAATATTAATTTGAAAGATAAGCATGTTAACTTATACTCTAACAAGTATTCAAAGTATCTGTTGTTGTATAAGTGTTTGCATTCTTATTTTTCAAACTAATGATATTTTATATTAAAGTACTTTCTATTTTCCTGATTTAAAAACAAAAGGTATGCGGGTGGGGGTCTATAAATAAAATTTACTATTTATATAGAGTGGGCGCGGGATACTGACAAGTTCTTAGCTTGGCCCACTTCCTAAAATGTTGTTACTATAACTGGAAAGAATGTTTTTTTTTTATATTGTAATTATTGAACTTGTTTCAGATCATTAACTTATTAACTGAAAGTGTGGTCAGAAAAAACTTTTCAGCACCTCCCTGTAGAATGTAAGCATTAAATGTTTTACCCCTATATTTAACAACACTTTAAAAAAAAACTAAGTTTGACATCAAATGTTTTGGAAAAAAATTTTTCTTCCTTTGGAAACACAATTATGTATAATATAAAGTAAAAATATCAACTTCTAAATTTCTTATGTGGAATTAAGAGTATGAAATATGCTTATAATATTAAGAAGTCTAATCTCATTGTCTGTAATAATTCTTTAATCTTCTTAACTGACCTATTCTTTATTTCTGCATTTATTCCTTTAAAAGTTTATATTTTTACTACCCCCCTACCAAATACAAATTTCTTATTCTAAACTACATCTGTATCCCCCACCAACAATTGAGTCCTTTCCCTTAATTTTATCTTTTAACCCTTTCACTGTCTGTGTTATTATAGTCAAATACTTAGCACCATATGTGCAAATTATCAAATTTCTTACTGCTTTCCATTAGATGATCAGTATTTTCCACATAGTGAAGAATCCCAGAATTAAACTTTGATATGCCTTGTGCAACTACAGTCATTTTCTTCCCTTCTCTCTCTCTCTCTCTCTCTCTATTTTCTTTCTTTCCAATCCCAAGATGTATATCTTCTGTGAAACTTTAAAAAATCAATGTTTTTATTGTTGGATATGTTTTTATACCTTTCCTTATAGATTTCAATTGATCCTCCACTTTCTTTGTTTCTCTTTCTCCACTTTAGTACCTGGTGACAAAGAAAACAAGCAAATAACACGGAATGGCTTTGTTGCTGCAGAAATGTTTTGCAAAGTGGAAAAATTGTGTTCTGGTTGTAGTCCATTTTGTTGGCTTTTCATCCGTCCTCCCTGGTCAATGAATGGAGCCTGCTGCAAAGAGTGTGTTTTCACATATTTCAGGCTTTATCTGCGAAAAGTGAGTTCTACTTTTGACATAAACTTTCTACATTATTAATGCTTACTTTTTGATTGGAAACATAAGCTTATTTTTATGTATGGATTTATCTTGCTTCATAATTATATAGATAATAGGGTATTATAAATTTGTTAACGTTTAACTTTAAGTATATGATTTGATCTTGTGTATAAACCAACATTTCTTTTCATTTACAAAATCATTAATTTATAGAATTTTTAACTCAAAGGTAGCTGCTCCTTCTTTCTATCATGTTTGAATTTCTACCTTACAATTTTTTCTTCAGAACTCAACCTATACATAAGTATATACAGTAATTAAAATTGCCTTTTATAAGATATGAACATTTTTTTTATAACACTTTCAAGAATGATTTAGAATAAAATGTTATAGACACATTTAAAGTTTTAAAATGTCATAACTTTTTGTGATGATGTTTGAAGGAATACAAATTACTTTCTTGGTTTGATTTTCTTTGAAGGTTACAGACCCCAAAATACAGATTTGTGTTGTGAAAACAATGTTATTGATTGACAAAGAAGAAAGCAGGCAGGAAGCTTGGCACCTTTTAGAAGAAGCAGCCAGTCAGGGTTCTGCAGCAGCTGCTTTCATGGTGTGGGAGAACAACTACCAGCATAATGTAAATATATATAACTTCAAAAATTAATCTCCTCCTCCACCAATTATTTCTACGACTTATGAACCTTATGGTTGTGCAAATCCAAGATTTATGGCCGTTTCTATCCTGTTTTTTTTTATTTTTTTAATTTTTTTTTTAAGTAAACCAATACTAGAGTTTTCTTCTAACCTGTTATCTTTTATAGATATTTACTCAGCTAAGCTTAGTATCTACCACAAAGCCACAGTTGAGTACTTTTGAGGATTGAATTCTCTTGGCAAGCTCTGATTTGCAAGACTATCTTGCTAAAAATCTCTTTGCCAGATGCACTATTTGTTATACTTTGTGTGTGTGTGTGTGTTTGTTTTCTCCCCCTTCTTTTCAACAATTATATCCAATTTATTTGAACGCAACAACAGAAGTGCAGTGCCTCTGAAGCTTTGCTCCATCATGTCTGTTAAAAAAAGTAAAAGCTAAAATAAATTAACAAGGAATTTAAAACAAACAGCGGTATATGACATAAATTACTTCACATTATAAAGTGAAAACAACCATATAATCATTTTTCATATTGAAATCCATATTTTTGTTTTATTCACTTATACATTGTAGTGATGTGCTAAAACCCGAGTTATGTTTCTGTAGAATGTTTTGTTTTTTTAATTGGTTATTAGGGTCAATCAATTTTGTAACCATGATCTTCAATAAAACTAGATAGTTGGGCTTCATTATGATTAAAACTTAAACCAAAACTTAGCTTGTTAATTTATTATCATTGGAAAAAATATTAAAAATATTTCTTAAAATCCATGGAAAAGATCTTCATTTTCACAAGATTTGGTTTTTAAAAAAAACAAAACCTTTAAATTGTGCTATTTCAACAAAAGATCCAGAAAAGAATGAACTATGATAAATGATATAAGATTCAAACAATATCATCAAAATATTCATTGTTTGGATCATTACAAGGAATGCCAGAAGTCTTTCACAAAAATGTAGTTGACTTCAAGTCTAAAAAAAGTATGTTTCAGAAGTTAACTGCCCTTCTGTTACTGAGAATATGAGGGTTGATTGAGAAAACTTCAGCATCCAAGTGGTTTTATTTTTAATAATATTGTAGTTTAAATCTCCTTCTTTGAATCTATCTTTTATTCATTCATTGTTTTATTTTAAAATAGCTACTTTTTCTGGATCTATTGCTGAAATAGAATAATTAATAACCAAATCTTTAAAAAATGAGGGCTTCAAATGATGGTTAATGTTGTGAATCTGATGTCAATTCCTATATGAAAGCATAAAGTATCTAGACATGTCCGAAGATGGTTAAATTGAAAAATTAACCTACTCCCTTGGTTATAAGAATGAAAAATCAATGCCTACTTGTTATTCATTTTTGTCATTCTAAGAAATTAATATTTTAATATA
Organism: Sepioteuthis lessoniana; assembly: GCA_963585895.1. Taxonomy (NCBI): domain Eukaryota; kingdom Metazoa; phylum Mollusca; class Cephalopoda; order Myopsida; family Loliginidae; genus Sepioteuthis; species Sepioteuthis lessoniana. The sequence goes on along the minus strand of CAUZXS010000258.1, from coordinate 82,730 downwards.
AGCCTGAAATTTTAGTTATAAAATTTTTTTTTTTTTTTTTTCATTTCATAGATAAACACTGAGCGTGCTCAGGAACTTGTAAGTCTCCGTGAGCTACGAGACATTGCTAGTGCAGGCAATCTTGATGCCCAGCTAATGCTTTGCCGATTCTATGCAACTGGCAAATATGGTGGAATCAGTTATCAACAAGCTGCAGCTTTCTGCAGAGATATAGTGCAGTCTTCCCGGCCCACCTCTATTCATAAAGTGTTTCAATGTAACCATGAACTAACGCCAAATATGAGGTAAGCTATAATTGTTAAAAAAAAAAAAAAAAAAAAAAAATTAAATGCAGGTTTGTTTGTGGGGTGGTATTATTACCTGGTTGGTACTTTAAAAAAAAATTTAAAAAATTGGATTATTTGCATAAGTTTTTTATTTTTTTTTATTTTTATGTGTATGTTAATTTACTGGTAACATAAATTGTATCATTAAAATGTATAGTTTGTCTTTGCTTTCACAGTATTTAGTCCTCTTCAAAAATGTAAATATAAAATATATCTAAATTTTCATAAGTTGAAATCTATTAAAAAAAAGTTCATTTAATTATTAATTTTCAGAAGTTTTCACTGTTTGAAGGTAAAGAAAGATTGAGTATTATATTGTGAAAGGGCTTGAATTGTAGCTGCCTTAGAAGTTGAACAATTTTTAGTATCATTTTTAACCCTTCATTTTAAATATACTGGTTGTCAGTAAATTTAGTGTGTTTGTTGTTGTTTTTTGTATTGATATAATAGTTTTGTAGAGAAATACATGAAGCTTTTGATAGTATTAGGTGTTCCATTGTCAGTTGTATGCCAAAAATTATGCCTATTGAGAATGTGTACTGTGGTGTAACAGTATTTTATAAACATTTTGGAAATCCTCACTAACTAGACCACCTATCTGATTGGTACAAGAAATTTGGATTACCAACTAAGTTACAAGAAATCCAAATAACATTGATAAAGTCCCTCAATATTTTCATTTCTGATTTGTCAGTGTTATATTTGTATTGTTTTACACACTAGTAGTGTTAATCTATTCATAATGAAGCTTTATTCATTAGAGAAGACAAAAGAAATATTAAGAAATTAATGATAATGAGTTTCATCTTTTTAAAAAAAAAATTTTTTAAATTTTTATTTATTTTTTTTATTTTTTTAGCGTATATTAATATGTTGATATACTTTGTAAATGCTGTGTAAGATGTTTAATTATTGATTTTTTTTTTTTATTTTATTTTTTTTTTTTTCCTTTCCTTTCCTTTATAATCCAGGTATATTTTAGTTGACTGGTTAGTTGAAGTTGCTGAAATGAAAGAGTTGTCCGGTCAAACATTACATGCCTCTATAGCACTAATGGATCGATACTTAAAAATCCACCCAACATCAAGGAGTATTTTGCAACTTCTGGGTGTTGTATCAATGCTTGTATGCTCAAGGTATATATTCTCTATTTTATTTTATTACAAAAGATAGTGTCGAAATATACTAGCAGTGACAACTAACATTGCCTTGAGAGGCAGATAACTTCAAATATGACAACATAGTTAAAATATGTACTTTAATATATTTGTTCTAACACAATACAAATCAGGTGTATATTTAGAGGTCTCCCTTCACAAGCAAAGTATAATTATTTTCTACTGACAATATACTAGTTTTTGCTTGAAATTTATTTAAATTAAGGGTGTAATCAAATTAAGAAAACAAAAATGCCCTCTTATTAAATACAATTTTATTTATTTTTTAAATTTTATAAAAGACCAGTAATTTTTTTTTTTCTCCCATCTAAAAATTTTCATGCAAATTATTACATTACACACTGTGTGAAGTAATTATTCCATTCTTCTAAATCAGCTATTTTAAACTTTGCTTCTTTATAGATATTTAGGTAAAGATATTATCACAATCAGGGAAGCTGCCTGGTTAACTGATAATACTTACAAATATGAAGATGTGGTCAAAATGATGGGAGAAATTGTAGCCACTCTCAAAGGAAACATTAGGGTAAGTTCTACTTTTATCTTTTAAGTATCTATCTGATAAAGTGATGAAAGCAATAGACATATGAATATGTTTCATTATTGTTCAGTGATTAGAAATCCATTTTAACTGTAGATATGTAAATTTTTTAATATAAATCAATGTTTACATGATGAATTCCTAAAACAATAGTTCACTTATAAAATGATCATTTTTCTTTCTAATTTTAATCAACCAAATTTATTTGTGTGATTATTATAAAAAGTATGAGGGATGCCCAAAAAGTAAGGTACAAACTTCTCTTAATCCAACATATTTATTACTATACAAACAAAAGATTGTAAATGTGTTACTAGCACTACTATGTTACTTTTTCATTTAGTTTCCATAGAAATTGATGCAAGAGTGCTAAATACCTACCTTGAACATTGTGTCTGGAACTGCTCTGCAATAACAGCATCATCTGTGTAGAATAACTTCTTAGATAAGTGTCACTTGAGGGCCCTAAACAGATAATAGCCTAGGCTTGTCTGCTTCAGAACATATAGTGAATGTGGTAAAACATCCCAACTATATTGTTGAAGCCCCCTTTAATTCTGACTGCATTGACTGTCTGACAATGTTGTATGAAACCCATAAGCAGAACACAGCTGCCAACTATTTCTTTGCTGATTGCTTCCTCACCCCTTTTTTTTTTTTGTGTGTGTGGAAGGACCTTATATGATGGCAGCTGCTTCCAGAGTCTCTGGGATAATGCAGTACACCCAGATTTCATTACCTGTCATCGTGTGCTCCAGAAAAATCCCCAACATCTCTCCTATACTAGTCAGAAAGACTGATGAATGTGCTTGTGTTGAAACTTGTTTGATTTATTCAGTTGCTTTAGAACCCAACAAAACGGCACATTCCCATGAACAATTTCATAGACCGTTGACTCAAAGTTTTAATGTAAACAATAGTCTTCTGTCGTTGATAAATATGAATGCTCTACACAAGTTTTATCCTTCAAATGAATGGTACATCAGACCAATACCTGTTCTTTACTGATTGTGTTTGCTGTACTCAGTATCAAATTCACCATGAATTTGTTGGATTTTGTACCTCAGCATGCAAAAAACTTTATACACCTCACACGCATTTTGTGTGTCCACTGTTTTATGGTGGCAGTAACCTTTGTTGTGATGTCAAATGCACTTAATATTAAAGCTGTTTTGATTCTTACAAGATGTATTGCATACCTCTTGTTTTGCTTTGTTTATAGCTTTCACATTGTTTTAATTTTTGTAGATCTATTTCAATACCTTACTTTTCAGATATCCTTCATTATGTAAACCTGCTAGTCCAGGTTACAAGCATGTTAAAAGTAACCTAAAGCCAAACTTTTTTAGACTTTATTTTACCAGTGCAGGTATTATCAGGAAATAAAAGCTTTGGTAAACGGCCCACGCTTTGGCACATTTACCAAGACTTTTTTCTAGGCTTTAACCTAGATTATGCTGGTTTGAGTGTTCGCCAATGGCCTGAGAGGCTTGGTTCAATCCCATACCAAAGACTTAAAAAATGGTACTTGATGCTTCTTTGTTTAACACTCAGCTTTATAAGGTACAGATCAATGGTAAAGTGGGGCAGTACAGGGAAAGGAGTAGTGCCCTCTCCTACATCTTGGTGTAGTAGCTATTGAAAAGGGAGCCTTCAGGTCACCCTCAACTTACTTTTTATGCTCGTTTTGAAATATTTGAAGTGTTACATCTATCATTGTAAGTTTTATATTGTGAGCAATTTCTCTTTCTGAATTTTAAGACTAGTTTTTTTTGCTAGTATTCATCAGTATGCATTGTTTATAATTTCAGGTACCTACAAGTTTAGACTTTGCTAGTCTTTTCTGTTTGATGGATGAAATGGATATAGTCAGTGAAAATTTAGTATACTATATTTGTGAACTGTGTCTTCTATATTCTGAGCTTGGGCGTTATTCTCCTGTGGAGACTGCTGTCAGTGCTTTTATCTTGGCTCGTCTTATACAAAGGATGGGTAAGTTTTTCTGACATTAAGAATTATTTGTTCTCCATTTTTCTCTCTTGGTAAAATATTTTCTTATTACTCTCTTAAGTTTTCTGTAGCTGCTGTTTTATGCAATTATTAGCGGGGTGGGGGATCCAAACACAAAAATCAGATCATTATCATCCTGGTTAATTTGAATAAAGACTTAAAAGTATTATTAATTGAATTGAAAGTTAATTCATTTTAACAGTAATAATATAGATACAATGTAATATTTTTGCTGTGTTTTTATGGTAAGCAAAACCACTTATAGAAATTTGATCATTATAATGTAGATTGTTATAAATTATATGTTGATAATTTTAACAATTTTTTTTTCCCCTCCCTCTCCTCTTCTCTCCCCATATAAATATTTATTTTTAATCAAAAATTTTTTTAGTTTTGATAATGTTTAATGATTTTTTTTTTTTTAGGCTCTGAAATTTCAGTATTTAGTTAATAACATTACATAATATACCACAGCACACTTGGCATCACGCAATTGCAGAAAGGATGGTTATAATCACTCAATTTAGAACTGAAATTGTTAGCAATGCTATGTATTTGAAAGGAAGGTTTTATTTGCCACTTATGTAAATGTAAAAAGTGGGATGCTTGTGTTATGACTCATTAATATCTCATATTCCATTTTAAAGATTTTTATGTAATTATTTTTACCTTAAAGAATTCGGAAACTAAAGTTGGTTAGATTATAGAAAGTATGTTTTTCTATTGTAAATGATTGCCCCCCTCACTATCCATGAGGAATTGGTTTTCAGACCCTCCATAGATAGCAAAATCCACAGGTATTTAAATTGATATTTATATTTAAACTGCACACATCCTCCTGTATATTTTAAACAGTCTCTTGATGACTTCTGAGAGGAGTCCATGTAGTATAATGGCTAAAGTTCTAGACTACATCCTTGAAGTAAGCAATTTTGAACTCCTGTCAAACTATTGCATTCACTTTCGGACTAATACCCTTGGGGAAAAGCATAAATCCTACTTATCCCTCCAGCTATGGGTTTTATAGTACCACTACTGTCCTTCTTCAAGGATGGCTTTGGCATTAAATAACCCATGAAGGGTATTATTCCATAAAAAATAAAATATTCCTAATACAAGGCAATATTTTATGAATAGCTATACTGTAAGTATGAGCAAAAAAACTTATATTTAAGAAACTCTGTGAGTAAGACATGAAGTGAACAGTATTTAATCAATGAATGCTACAGAGATTTAGGATCTGTGAAATAGAGGAAGGTTATAGCATAGTAGTATATCTGCTCATCACTTCATTTGTATTAATTCAACAAAACCCAGCAAATTCAGTTTTTTGTGTGTGTGTGACTGACTGACTATTTTCAATTTGAGGTTGGTGTAATCTTGGGATGCCAAATCCACAAATACAAATGGCTGATCATGTTTTTAAGATTTTTTAATCTTCTTTTCAGATCTTTTGTGGCCTGACAAAATGGCATTATTCACAGGATATTGCCTGAGAGATGTTAGAATTTGTGTTATACACATCCATAGAAAATGGTAAGTTCTAATTTTGATAATTATTTTTTTATTAAAAATTTTTTTTTTTTTTAGTTTTTGGGGGCGTTGAGCATACAGAATTAGAAAAAAAAATTAAATATATTAGAATTTAAGATTATTCTTTAAGAAATAAAATGTTATTTTTTATTATAATCCAGTCATTTTCAGTTCTTTCCTGTCTAGTATAAAATTCTCTTTTTTTTTTTTTTTTTTTTTTTTTTTCCTCTCTCTCTCTCAGCTGGATTTAAACCTAAATTGAATTGTCCCTTACCTTTTTTTTATCCTCCTTGTGTAACTACAGTTTTTGATGTTTTTACTTGTTTTACCTTGTATAATTTTGAACCACTCATTTGCTGACTCTTCCAATCTCATATTCTTTCTTACTAACTTAATTTTCAAACAAGTAATCATTTTATGCTCCAATTTGAGTCTATCCTTCATGGCTAGCCACTCTTTTTAGTTTTTCTGAGCTCTGTTAAGGTATTTTACATGACCTAATCTATAACTTTTAGGTTATTATAGAAGTCTAACCAGATAGGCAACCAAAAACAGGAATTGTATAATACTATCTGTACCTGTGGACATTTCCTGAAAGACATACATAATAATTCTTGAACTTAAACTGTGATAAATTGTCAATTTCTATTTTAAAATTTGGTGAAAGGTAAAGGTATCCACAAAATTTATTTTATATTTTTTATAATTTAAAATAAGCTATTAAAGTTTTTATTTTCAGTCTTATTTTATTTATATTTTTAAAGCAGAATGTGCACATTATCTAACAATAGTATTTAAAAAAAATCCATACATTTATAAAGTTATATAGCAGACTACTTGGAAACTTGAGGCAAGAAGCAATTGTTTTAGCACCATTTTAAGATCCAAATGAACAGACACAAGTGTACACAGCAGCTTTATATGTAGAAGAGATATATATCTGATTTGGTCCTATATATAACGAAAGACAATCAAGTTATAAGGCCGGTAAGCTCCCCCTGGAATTTTAAAAGGATTTACTTCCCTTGGTTTAGTTAAGTATTTAGTTTGGTTCTTGAAAACTTTTTTTTTTTTTTTTCTTTTTAATGGGTCAGAATTTTATTCATTTATTTTCTAATATTCATAAATACAATCAATCAAAATTGTCAACGTATTTTTTTCTTATTCCAGCTTTTCTGAAGGTGTAGTCATTGACCATAGAGATGTTGTCTTACAAGCTGTAAAACTTCGTTATAAAACTGAACGATTCCACCGTGTCGGTGAAATTATGGTAAGTTAAGTTTAGATTCATACTTCACATTTGTATATGAAATTATCATAAATAGAATTAACCTTGTAGTATAAACAATCTTGTTTTTTGTAGAAAATAATTAACCTTACACTAATTCATGATCACCAAATTAATTAAGCTTTTAAAAAAAAAAAAAATCTTTAATTCTAAAAGACACACCTTTTTTGTAAGACAATGTTAGTTTTCTTAAGTATTTTTGGTGTATATGTGTGTGTATAGTTGATGTCTTTTTTAATAGAATTTAAAATTTAAACTCTTTTAACTGTTCCTATTTTAAGTTTTTTTGATTTACCACTATAAAAAGCAGGGAACTATTTTTGTCTCACAATGAAGACAGAAATTGAAAACGGATCGAGACAAAATTTAGTTTAGCACACATTTTTGTTGCTTGCTTAAGTTGACTATGAATATATGACAATATAATCTTTTTGCTTTCAGGTTCCTAATTTTGAAAGTGTTTGCTCACGATTGGGCATGGCTAGTGAACATCAAATTGGAGACTCCAACTATCGTAGGAAATGCAAAAATACAAAAGATCTAATTATGTCACCTTCTCGTAAGGAAGCAGTCAGAAGGTAAGTTTTTTTTTTTTTTCGTAGTGGTCTTTAAAATTTATTAATGTCTATATGAATATAACACCAACCAGCCACTTTTTCTCAAGGTTGGAGGAAAGTCACTGATTTACTTTGTTGATTAGATTATGCCATATCTAATGCTTTATGTAAGAATGAAAAATTAGTTCTATGATTAAAAGGTGTTTGAAAATATATCCAATTACTTTTCATAACCAGAATGTACTTGTGTATTCCTGCCACTAATGTCTATATATTTGATATGTTCTTGTTTTGTTTTTGTTTTTTTATTAGTCTTTTTTGCTCTTTCAGATCAGTTGGTGAAAAAGAATCCTCAAATGCTGCTGCCTCTACAAGTTGTCCAAATTCTGTTCCTCCTTTGTTGTTGTCTCCACCTCCACTATTGAATGAATCTGCTTTGTCTGGTTATGGAGGTGATGATGAGGATGACTCTGCCATAGACAATGACAGTAAGTAAACTCTCTCTCTCCTATTGCCAATATCTACACCAGTTCTCCATTTATCTATCAATATTAACCCGTCAGTATTTCACAAGTACTTCCTAGTAATAAATGTCTATTAATCTTTGATGATTGTGGATGCTTTTATAAAAGTTTGAAAAATGTATTGCAATAATTTAGATATCCTTAAAGATTCAATTGCAATAAAATGGCATAAAGTTGTAAAAATACAAATTTTGTGAACTTAAAACTGGTTTTGTACATTTTAATTCTAACTGAAAATTTTCCACAAATAAACTAGCCATCACAGAAATATAGGATTCATTGAAAATTAGTTAATTTAATGATTACTTACCGACCAGATTTTTTTATTTTTTTTTTTAAACCTAGAATATAATGAAAAATACATTTGTTTACACTGGGTGTCTCTGTCATCTCAATTCAAAAGTCAAGTGACTGCTTAGTTGGCAGTGCTTACAATGTGTTGACTATCCTTTGCAGAAGAGGGGAAAATCTCATCTCTTTGGAGTGGGTGACCTGGGTATGACACTAAACTGAATCTGATGATGAAGCACTACTTCTGGTACTTTAGGGAGTGTGGAGTACCTCTTGATTGCCATTACTCTCAATACTACTGTGACCCAGAGTGGTAGTACCTGTTATGGTCCTATTTACAGATTAAATAGATCTTTTAAAATAATTAGAATTGACCATGTCAAACCATATAACTGTGTGCAAACAAATGATTATTATCAAATAGAAATAATTACTTGAACCCATACATTTATTAGTATTAGATAAGAATACTTGAAACCATACAACTGTGTGCAAATTATTTGTATTAGGAATACTGAATATCCTAACTGTACAAGAAACTCTTAAACAACTATGCAACAAAAAATGTAAATATACATGTACAATGAATGTAATTCCCTAACCTCTTGGCAAAAAATTGTCCTAAATGATTTTACATAGCTTTTTAAAATCAATTAAAAGTTAAGTGTTAGCTTTCTTTAGCTATATGTAATGAAAACCTACTTAATGGCAACTGTAAGGTTTAAATGACCAAAACCAACAAAATTGCATTTACAACATTAAACATCATCACACATTACTGGTTAATGTCTTGTTTTTTTGGGGGGGGTCTCTCTCTCTCTCTCTCTCTCTCTCTCTCTCTCTCTCTCTCTCTCTCTCTCTCATTAACCTTTTTGCTGCAGAGAGTAAGTATCTATTTAATTTTATTATGGTTAACTATGGAAAACAGATTTAGCCCACAACTCTAAAGTAAAAACAAAACTGGATACACTCTCAGTGACTTCTGATTATTGCACCAGCCTTTATTGATCCAGTATCAATTTCTTCCCTTTTTTTTTTTTTTTCCTTAAATTCTTGGTTGTAATTTTCTTAATGACTTTACTTTCAGTTGTTGAACCCAGAGCTATGGACATCCCTTCCTGCTGTTCATGTAACCCTAAAGACTGTGATGTAGGTGGCATGACTGCAGCCCCAATCCGTTACCATGGCAAGTCATACATTGTCTTTACAAGGTCATCATCATCATCTTCAGCAATAAACGCGACATCATCAGGCAATGCTGCCTGTCTTGGTGCAGAAGATCCAAGCAGGAGCTGTGATAATAGCAGCACTCACCAGCGGTCACCATGTGCTCATGCTGAGGCTTGTAACCTATGTTATTTACTTGATATTCGGTCACAGCCACAGGCACGAAATGTCTGTGATTCTGAAAGTGATGATTCTGATATAGACTATGAAAGTTCCCACAAGAGCAGCCTAATTAAGACCCGGTCACGCACACAGCCCCAGTGTGTTGTCAGCAGTAGTTTCAAAAGAAAATGTAAGACACAAATTGGTGGGGCATCCAAAACATTTGTCATTCCATAATGAACAAAGAAAAAGAATTGACTTCAGTATTGGTGTATAAAAACTCAGGAATTTTTTTGTTATTTTTTAAAATGGCTTTAACAATCCAGGACCAAGAACTTTAAGAAAAGAAAAATGGGGGGGTGAAAAAACTTACATTACCTGTATAGCAAATATTTTATTTAAAACTTTATTAGGGTTATTAGGAATAATCATTTTTGAAAAAAAATTAGATTAATTTTCATAAAGTCTTTTGCAGAAAGTCTTGAAACTACAATGTTGAACATAAAGTAGGTATATCATTAAAATAACTATCCCACTAGAAATAGTATGCAAAAGGAACAGAAAGAGTTTTGTTTTTGTTTTTTGTTTTTTTTTTTAATTTTAAAAAAAAACATTAGCCTAGAAAATATTCTTCAAAATAGTTAACAATAACAAGCATAATTGAAAGTTCTTTTTTCCTCTTTCCGTCTTTGATTTTAAGATTCAACTGTGGAAGAAAAAATAGATTAAAATAGGGTTTGCTGATGGACCCTGGGTAAATGTAACTGACCTTTTTAAACATATCTTGCTCAAACTTTTTTATCTCATCTGAAAATGACACTGGACCTCCCCACTCTACATATATTCATAGTGATACAGTAGCATCATTCAAGTTCACCAACCATTTGACTTGTACATGTCACTTAAAAAAAAAAAAAAAGAAGAAAGAACAATCTTTATATTGCAGCCATCATTTTTATTCACTTCATTTTCATAACTTTTTTCTTTCTTTCTTTTTTTTTTTTTTTTTTTTTTATCCAAATGTTTTGGGGAAAAGTCTTGGTTCAAAGTTTGTTTATACAGAATAATAATTTTTTTAAAACTTTGTAAAACAATGTCTGACATCAAAAGGATTTTTTCTTCCTTAAGCAAAGATTTTTTTGCAACTCTAGGAAGTGGAAATTTTCTATCAGTTTATACAGTTGTTGACAGTTTGACAAAATAGTCTTTTTTTTTCTTTTTTTCTTTTTCCCAGCTCTGAACTGATTGTCAACATTATTTCAATGTTTTTATAACTATTTTTTTTTTCTCATCCTGAGTAATTTCCCCTTTTAACTCGTGGTGTCCAATTTATTTGTACACTATGTGTACTTGTCTTTGTTGTTTATTTATTTTTTTTTGAATTTTTTTCTCTGCCTAAAAAATATGGTTGAACAGAAAGTGGGAAGGGGTAAATTGCTTTTTCTTTTCTTTTTTTTTTCTTTTTCTTTTTTGTCTGTTACAGTATTAAATGTCAGTCATTTGTTAAAGTAAAATTTTATTACCTGAATAATTGAATCTTAAAATAAGGTCTAATCATGAAGAAATACTGAAATGTTTGCTTTTTTTGTTTGCTTTTTTTGTTTGCTTTTTTTTTTTTTTTTTTTTTTTTTTAAGTTTAAGATATTTTTCTTAAAATGAAAGGATTTCAATAGAAGCCATAATGACTAAATTGGCACTTTAAATTTTAAACATCTTTAAACTGCTATAGAAACTTTTTTTTTTTTTAATATCAATCTCACAACCCTGCAAGATCACTTCTATCAGTTAAAATGTTTCTATGCCCTCTTATTCATCCTTTAATGATTTTTTTCTGGATTGACACATTATTTTTTAATTCATAAAAGAACCTTTATTTTCTTTTTAAAACCTTTGTTAAAATTATCAGTTGTAGATTTAACAGTAACATTATGTCCCTTTCATACTAGCCATGACACTTATGCCTTATATATGCGTTATTACTTAAAAAAAAAAAATCTTTGTAAATTAGAATGTGTAACATGCTTGACATTGACTAGTATGTCTGCTCCTTTAAATATTCATTTTACATGAACATTTTCTGCACTAGGGAGGTTGGTAGGGTTATGTCAACTCCTTTTGGAAAGTATTCAATGACAGCATCAGGTTTGAAAATGGGACATGTTAGGTCATATTGCCTTTTGGCTTTGTCTTTTCTTGAGTTATCTTTTAATTTTCCAAATGCATAGTTTCTTGTAGGGTGTTGCTATGACCAGGTGATACAGTGAAAATGTGGGGTATCAATGCAGTTTTTCACTTTGCTGTATGACTTTTCAAGGTATATTGTGATGCTGGGTTTATTGATGATTACTTTAAGAAAGTACTTTCTGTGTTCTGCTGTGGTATATATCAGTATTATTGCTGGGTGCTGTAAGATCCGTGTTCCTGCCACATGAAGTTGCCCTGTTGAAATCTGTATAGGAAGCCCATATCCACCCGATTCCCTGCCCAACATGTCTTGGAAAAATTGATGGTTGTGGAGTTGCTCACGTCGGGTTTTTGCTGGAAAGATTATGTTGGAGTAAGGAGTATCATCAATTAAATTTGTTTCTTGGGTTACCTTGAAACTGCGACTGTCAAATTTAGGTTCAGGTCCAGTTTATATAGGCTGTAACCTGAATCTGTTTCAAGTGGTTACTTAAATTGGAAATTCTTCCACTCTTTCCTAATGGGTATTTGTAACAGTGCATGTTGAATATAAATGGATCTGTAGTGTTGAACATGGCTATTGTTCTGTGTAAGCATTGTTTCACTTGATTTCTGTGTAAGTGCCTTGCAGGGGTGGTGATATCTCAATCTCTGATTTGCAGGTCCTGTTGGCTGCTTTGATTGATGTTGTGGTTATTTGTTGCAGATGTTTGAATTGATCATTCTATAGTTTCATCATGCAATTGTATGTTATTTCCAATGTGAAGTAGATGTGTTGCTGGGTTTCTTAAGAATGAGGACATGTAGGTAAATGTTTTGGGGCAGGTCTTCTCACACTAAGAGCTCATAGTTCAGTAGTGTCCTGTCTGCTATGCAGAAAGTTCCTGACCTCAGAATCAACTCATCCTCTGAGTTCATTAGGTTTGTCTTTGTGACAAGGATGTAGTTTTGATTTGTCATTGACTGCTAACATTCCGTAATCCTCAGTCATTTTTGTGCATTTACACCCTTTTCCTTCCCTTGTCTTGTTGACTGTTTTCGTAGTGAATTAAGGTACTGAACATACGTTGAGATCTATTGGTTGTTATGTTGGCTCTCTATAACATAATTTGTATTGTTGAAGTATCCATGTACAGTTGTCTGTCTTCCTAATGTCACATTCTCGAGCACCATCTTGAATATGAATGGGTTTTCCATCTATGGTAGAAGCTTTGGTCAGTGGTTATCCTTACTTTGTACATCTTCTGATCTACCCAGTTGTGTATCTTAATAGCAGGTATGGTTAAAGGTTTTCTTAGTGTCACTCATTTTGTATGTGGATCCAGATTTTGATAGATGGTGGTATGTTGATCTTGTATTTTAGTTATATTTCTGAAAATATCTTTGGTTCTGGGTTAGTGTCTCCTGAGTTGGGAATTTTCGTGATCTCTTGCAGGTTACCTATCCCAATGTAATTGCCTGGATCTATCTATCTCTATGTTGGTGTAAGCCTGGAGATGGTATGAATACTTGCTCTCTGTTCCTTGTGCTACATTTGTACTCGGGTTTCAAAATGAAAAACCCTACCTATTTCAGAAAATCTAGTGAGCTGTTGTCAGAAATGGAACCTCCATCTGCATAGATGGTATGATAATAGGTAGTCAGAGGTGGTGCCTATCCCTTGGGCCATGTATGTGGCTACATTTTGATAACTGCTTTCCGTCATCTTGCTCTTGTTGTCTTTGCTTATTTTGGTTTCTCTCAATTCATGTTTCTGGAAGACTATCATCCTTTCATTAAGGTCTCTGGCTTTTACAGTGTTTTAATGTCCTGGTGTAAGTATTTATCACTGACTCTAGATATGTTGGCATTAGCATCAGGGGACCAATGTGTTTGTGCCTCCTAATTCTGCCTCTGTCCCTGCTGCATTGCTTTGGGTCAACTTCCATCAACCCACTTCCTTCAGTTGTTTTCCTCGTATTATGATAAATATGAGCATGGTAAGTATGATTCGCAATATCTTGTTTTGTTTCTGGTCTAAAGGCTTTGAGTCCAAGATAATGTTTGCTCGCAATTGTTCTTGCTGCAAGTACTCCAGTAGGTACTCTTCAGTTTCCTTGATGAATATCTGAGGTCCTAGTGTCAACATATACTTCTCTTTTTTTTTTTTTTCTCCATAGTTTTGGTCATGTTCTTTTAGTTACTGTGTCTAGCAGGTTTTTAGGAGCCTTGTATCTTTTTCTCCCTTCAAACTTTTTCACTATCTAAGCAACATCTGATGGGAGGCATTTCATCATGTCTCAACTTGTTCAGAGCTAAGTGGGGAAATAGCTGTTACAATTTGATTTTAAACAAACTTGGATCTTGATTCAGCTGTTGAACAGGATGTTGCTGCTGCTAACTTGGATCTATGCAACTGGATCTGGTGCTAAGAAAAGTATAATCATCAAATGCCTGGTTGAAAGATAACTCACCACCACTTTCACCTGTGACTTTAAAGGCTTAGATTATGTTAAGGGATGTGTAATATTTATGTATGTCTATGCATATGTAAAAAATATATAATACAACAAATGGCATATTTTCATCAACCAATCTCTAGGTTTGTCTCTTTAACAATGCTAATGCTGCCATAGCTCCTTTGAGTGGAAATGCCTTGCATTTTATTAAAGGTCATATTATATCCAAGGAATTTTTTATCCACTTGGCATAATATGTGAATATTCTGTGGGTCCTTTGCAAAGATTTAATCTTAGAAAGGAGTAATTCTTGTGGACAGACACATCCTTTCCTGGTCTGGTTTTATTTTTCTATTCCTCAAACAATAGTCTAGAACATCAACAGATGATACCGATCTCGCAAATTCTGAATCATTATGTGTCAACTGCCTGTTATTGCAGACTTTGCCAAAAATTCCTTTGCATGTGTTTGTTGTGCTCAGCCTGAGTATAACCAGCTTTTGTGATATTATCCAAATAAGGAAATGTGTTCTAGAGTTTTTTGTCATCAATAAGCTTGTCCCTTGATAATTGAAAAGCAGCAACTCCATTTGTAACACCAAATGGCATTCTGTAGGATTGTTTGTATTCTATCAAACTCTGCAATCTGCATCTTTTCAAGTCAAGCGCAGAGGAAACAGTATCGCCAGCAAGGTTATGGATCATATCATTTATTCTTTGTAGTAGATATGCAGCCTGGTCTATATACTGATTAATAGTTTGGAAGTAATTAATGCAAGACCTTTTCCGGCATCAGTTAAGAGGACCATTTTCACTACCACAACCTGAATATGCCAAGGAGACCAGCTTTCTTTTTATAATGCCTTCCAACAACTATTGTGATATTTGTTCTTTAAGATTTTATCATTCTTACTGAATTGAGTTGCAATAGGTTTACATCTTAGGAGTCAGATTAAGAAAGAGCAATAGCTTATCTAGCAGAGATGATAACCATGCACAAATAGAACTGTTAGCTCTAAATGTAAGCTTTAGTCTCACTTCCAAAAGTTAAATATTTATTATTGATTTGAAAGCCTGAGCCCAGGAGTATATCTCTGTACAAATCCTTAATTGTGCCACAAGGTTGTTCTAGTAGTGTCAATATTTAGTTACTTTAATGCTACGAAGATATTAGTGGGTGGGAACACATTTGGATTTGACATCTTCACAATTGCTTCATTATAAAACTATCAGTGTTTGTCTAATGCATTTAGTTTGTGCCCACTCACAGTAACTTTTGCAGTGGTATTTGGAAGTGATTTTGATCTGCAAGCTTTCCTATCCTTCCAAGGAAAAACCTGATATAATGCAATTGCCTTCTCAACCCACCTTATATCTGTGAGGTGAGCATCTATGGCCTATTTAGCTGCTTGTTGCAAAGTGTATATTAGACAATCTTTGTCTGCTGAACGTGACAGATATGATTAGTTTTGGATCACTAGTAGCTTGCTCAGTCACTTTCATGACTATGTAGACAAAGTGCTAATTGATGCCCTCACCCCATTACTGTATCATTCACTGGCATAGGAGGTACTAAACTTCATCTTTGAATACCTCTCACTTAAAGTTGATTATTTGGGGCTTTTGTTCTCACTATGGCCACCATGAGGCAGACTATGACTCTTGCTCAAGACAGTGTCAAGGAAACCTTAATATGTTGTTGAACTGAAGAAATGCTCTCACACATACACATCCTTGTTAAAGAACACGGCTTTCTTTCTCTTACCTACATTACCTTCTCTTGCTGTTTGATTCTTTCACCATTGTCTTCCCTCTTGACTCTACACCTCCACCTCACAGATAACCTCTACTCATTCTTTGGAAGGGAAGAATGTAATATTTACATGTTCTTTTTCCCCTACCCTCTTCTGAAATGCTAGTTGTGCCCCTTATATTCAGACTTGTACATGAAACAATTTTTTAATTATAAATGAAATCTTGAATAAACCTTGGTTTTACAAAAGCCAAATCTTTTAGTTTAATACAAAATACATTATTTATTGGCAAAACTAGAGCTAATGAGATTTCCAATCAGACAAGACAGAAAACCAATGGAGTCTTTTTTTTTTCTTTTTTTTTTTTTTCTTTTCTTTCCCCACATGATTATAATGCATGCTATAGTGAAAATGGATACATTTTTTAAAACTTGTGGGATTGTTGTATTTATCTTAAAATCTACTAAGTGTATATAGGTAAGAAAAGTGTGTATATGTATGCCTAGATGTCAACTAGATATAAAAATGTACAAATTGAAATATTCATTGATGCTTGCATAAATTTTGAAATATAAATCTTTTAAAGATATTGTTTAAAAAGTAAAACTTGAAATAAACTCTTTATGTTGGTACATAAAAGCAGTTGATGTGTGTATGAAAATTTAAGTTACAATTTTACATCTCTCAACATTTCTAATCAAAATTCTTGTCCTATCATAGGATAACTAAATAGTAACAGCTAATTATATCTAAGAACACAAGCAGTCATGAAGTGGAGTGGGAATTGGAATATTCATAATGGTATCTTTACACACATTTTCACTAAGAGATGAAATTCAAAGTTGTTGGAAATAACAGTAAATTATTGGTTTCTGGCTTGCTATCATTTTTCATTCATTTTTATGTATAAATAATATATATATATTTAAGAAAGAATTGCTATCATTCATCAGATTTTACTTGTGTGATGCTCATGAAATATTTTTGTATTTAAATCACAATTTTTTTTAAAAAAAACAAAAAACAAAAAAAATAATGAACATGTTAAAATCTGTGATTTTTTTTTGATTTTTTTTTTATATATAATATATGTGTTGGAGTACAGTACAAACAACTAAACAGCTAAATACTTTTCTCTCCAAGATGGCCTCTGTATCCATGACCACTTAAAAAAAAAACTTAGTATTTTTAGTTTTTGTAATAAACTGAATCTGAAGGTTTGTGGTGCTCATATTGAAGGGAAATAGGGTGCTGCTAACTAAAATCTTCCTTCACCTTTTTTGAAAATATTTTTAAAAAATTTATTAGCATTAAGTATATGTAAAGTCTATTTTCACCTATTTCATAGAGATGTACTTAGGAGGAATTAAAATGTGTTTTGTGTGTGTGTGTTAAAAAATTGATTAAATAGGGTACTGCTCCTTATATCTAATAAAAATCTCTCCCTTTCTCTCCTGCCCCAATTTTGTTTTCAGAAAGTATTTTAGATGTTATCAGCATTTAATATATGTAAAGTTTATTTTAACCCTATTTCATAGAGATATCTACTTGTAAGAAAATTTTTTGTTTTATTTTTCTTCCTCCCCCTTGTCTTTCTCTCCAGTTATTCTAACTACATTCCTCCACCTCTTCCTTTAGCCAGTGCTTATGACAGAAGCAAACCAAAATATTTCTGTCTATCCTCAAAGTACTGTATCTTTACTCACTAAATTTGGACACATAATTGGAAGAAAAAAATAAGGCTTTCCTTGTACCAACATTTTTCTTTCATGTTTTTGTATATATTAATTTTATATAGGCAGGTTTTCTCAGAAAGGGATTTACAAAAAAATAAAACTGGATGAGATTGTGGGGAGTTGCCAAAAATGCAAATTTGTCTGTATTTTAATTTTTTAAATCTCTCTCTCTCTCTCTCTCTCCCTCCAGAGGCGGGATTTACTGTGAATCTCTAATGAATGCCTCAGTTTAAAAAATTGGGTTTTTGAATTGCATGTTGAGTGAATAAATCTCTAAATATTTGTCTTTTCAATGCCATTTGCTTTTATCCAATCTTTATTGTCAACAAATAGCAAATGGCATAATTTTTTTTTTTTTTTTTTTTTTTTTTACCCCTAAATCAATGAATTTTTCAAGGTGCTTTATATGAATGAAATAGAAAAACACTCACCACCCTCAGATTATTACTGCCCTCCAATTTCTTGCATGCACATATTCACTTTGGTATTTATGATGTTGTTTTTCTTGATTATTATTGAGATATATCGATGCCCTTTGTTTCATATTCACAATCAGGTATTGATTTAGACAATCTTCAGTCTTGACTTTATTGTATTTGCTGAACTAAATCCCTCAACATCACAACCAATTCCTCTCCTGTTCAATTTTCCTCATTACTTTAAAAAACAAAAATAGTCCTGCTGAATGTAGATTTCATTCTACAAATGTTGATTGATCAAAATAATTATTTTTCAAAGGTTCCTTATCTATCTATCTATCTATCTCTCCCTTTCTTTAAAAAATTTTAGTGCAACATTAAGATTTTTATTTGTGTCTGATTGAGATATATATAAAATGTTGTATGTAACAAAATTTATTTTGTTCATGCTGTACAGAAGGTTTATCAAACTGTTTAGTACATATGTCCTATAAAGTAAAAAAAAAATCAACACAATTATCTCTATGGGGAAGGTTTATTTGTTGAAGACTTTAAAATCTTAATTTTTTTTTTTCCCATGATCACTTATATCTCCCCTTTTTAACGCACACTGTAATCTGTTCAATTCTGTAAATGTAAAATTCATTATCTTAATGTCCTTTGTGTGTGTGTGTGTATGTGGTTTTTTTTTTTTTTTTTTTTTTTTTTTTTTTAAGTCCTGTCTAACCATTCAGTATTAGATGGGAATCGGGTATTTAAATCTTAACAAGATATGGTGCTTTTGTCAAGTAAAATGTTTAGTTTGTGGAGGACATTTAAGATGCTATTATCAAGGCCTCCAAATATTTTTTAAAATTCTAACATTTGTATCCACATCATCAACTGCTCAAAATTGCAAATTTTAGTTTAGAGGTGGCCTTCTCAAGTTTTTTTTTTTTTTTTAATGTGCATGAACATTCTCTCTCTCCTCTCTCATATATGTAATGATCTCTCTATCCCATCTCTCTCTCTCTCTCTCTTGTGTATATAATCTTTTCTTGTCTTTCTCTCTCTCTCTCTCTCTTCTATAAAAATGTTAACTACTCCAAGGTAGTAGCAAAGGAACAAATATATTACTTTTAAAATAAACAGCCACCTTCTTTTTTTTTCTTCTGCTCAACATGTGAAGACTCTCTCTCTCTCTCTCTCTCTCTCTCTCTCTCTCTCTCTCTCATTGAAAATGTTATCTTAATAATTTTGGGTCTTGAATGACTGTAAATGATGAAGAGGACCAACAATGATTTTTGTAAATGTGAAATAAATATAAGAAATTTTTTTCTTACCCACTCCAGAAAACCATGATTTCTTTATCCACCTCCTCTTGTCATGAACTGTGTTGTGATGTTCTGTTAATGTTGACTGACAACTCAATTTTACACTTCTCAATGCAAAACAAATTTTTTCTACTCTTTCTTATAGAATGGAAGAGGAAGGCATTTATGCACATTTTTAACTTATTAGCCCCCCAGAAGCTCTCCATTGCTTCATTTGTATATTCCATCCAGTTACATTGACTGGTAAACAAATATCAAATAAAACATTTATAAAAAATAAAATTGTCTTGTTTTATTTTCTGAGATATTCAATATACAATTTTATTCTAAAATTAATTGTCTGACTTGTTCACATACAGATAAAGTTGTAATTTCAGACAGAGGTAGTCTGCTTGTAATACTACCATAAATGTCCTAAGCTATTATACTGACTGCATCTCTGTAGGAGATTGGGGAGGTGAGATAGTGTTGAATAGCAATACTTGAAATCACTTCACTGTGTACAAATAAATGATTAATATTAAATAAAAATATTTGTCTTAGATTGCAATAATTGAAACCATTTGACTGTACAGAAAGAATAGCAGTACTTGTGTGTAAAGAAATTAGTTCTAATTCATTTACAAAAAACTACCTACAATCTATTCATTCACAAATGATATATGAATAACCACTTAACTGTGTAAACAAATGACTGATTTTAAATTAAACCTGTAATGATACATAGCAATACTTGAAATGTTTTGACATTTAAACTGCATACTTATGCTAAACTGAACTGTTTTTCATTTAACTGTGTGTAAATAAATGACTAATTGAATTGTTCATGATGCATAGCAATACTTGGAATCATTTAACTTTGAATAATTTGAAATAGAACTGTTTTTTTACTTTTAAACTGTGTACTTGTTAAACTAAATTGTTTGAAATAGAAATTTTATATGTATAAAAGTGGATTTGGCTTTAAATAGCCTAAAATGGTTAATATGCCATAAAACCAAACCATTGTTCTTCAGGGTGTAATTTTATTGTTTGCTTGAATGAAACATGTTGACAAAATATTTTAAAATTTCTGAATATTTAAGTGTTTGATGCTATTACATGTAACCTTCACTTGACAAATATTGGAGGATTGAAACTGAAATAAGTTTCTCTACTCCCCTGTATTAAAGTTTAACTGTAGGACTTAAAATTAGGCCTGATTCTGAAATAATTTATGAATAAGATAAATTGTGTTAAAATCTTAATTACCATATCAACTGCTTCATCATGAAAGCATATTGACAGCACAGATTCCCTTGCCTCTCTTGCTATCCATCCCAGTCAGATATCATTTTTAAGTTGTCTAGATGGCATCCAGTGTCTGCACAGACCTGATGAATATAAGGTTTGGTTTCTTTGTTTAATGGCATATCAACCTTTCTAGGTTATTTAATGCCAAAGCAATTCTCCTAGAAGAACAGTAGTGATACTATTTAACCTATAGCTGGAAGGATGAGGGGGTTCATACCTCTGATGAATATAAGTTTTTCATCTGACACTAGTGTATCTGTGTAGGAGAACATAGCTTATGCTGGAGAAGTAAGGATGAACACATGTTTAGTTTGTCTTGCTTTCATGATTTGCAAGATGGGAGGTAAGTGGCTGTACAGCTGCTGTTTTGTATGATACTGCTTTTAGGATCTGTTTTAAATAGCATGCTACACCTTGTGTAGTTCCATCTAGCTTTTTCTCCAATTGTTTTGATAGTGTTACTGTATGGTTGCACTATTTAGAGTAACAGAGCTAAAACTTGGACGAATTTTTGTTTGATGAGATTTTCATATGGATGATAACCTATCAATAGCAGTCCATGCTTTATCTATGCATATGTTGACCTCACTTTCAGTCAATGAGATATTGCTACCTAGATATATGAACTGGTTTACTAATTTAATGAGGAGATACTGACTTAATTAAAACTCAAGAAGCTCTCCACCTTGGATAATAGTGCCTGAAAACCAGCCTCATCATTGCCATAAAGTATGACCTGTTAAAGAGTGTCAATATAAAGATTATATTTTAAAATAATGCATTTTGTCAGGTTTTTTTTTTTTTTTTTTTTTTTTTTCCTTCCTATAATTCTGGAGTTATAAAATATAGCTATTTACCAAGGTCATCTAAATATGAAAATCCAAACTTTTTTATTTTTGTTAATTTAAAACTTTGTAATATTTTATTGTTCCTGATATTAAATGGTGATTGATTCCAAAGCCTCATCACTCTATTGATGAAAATCTTATGTCTGACTCATGTTCATTAAAAACCATTCTAAAAATCAGTCTAAATTTCAGATTAATAAGAGTAAAAAGTTCATTGAGGCGTGTCTATAAATTACTTGAATATTGTAATTAAAACTTTACATACTATTCTCTCGGGCACCTCACATAGGGTAATGGTTAGCAAGCCAGATTAGCCGACCATTGTTAGTGAGTTTGACTTTTTTTTTTTTTTTTTCCACTGGTTGCCTCATACTTTTACCCTTATGTCACAAATCAGCTAATCTTAGATTATTGGATACTATTCTCTTTTCTATTCCAAAGCACTATAGGTCAACAATACCAGTACAAAGTGATCTTAAATTTCTAAAACCAAATCAAAACCTGAACATTTTATGGTTATCATCTACTCAGGTGAGCTTTGACACAGTCAAAAAGCATGGATATGGATTACTCAGTGAGAATCAAACCCACTTACAATGGGTTGTTAAGGCTAGCTTTGCAACCATTACACCTCTTGAGGCTATTTGAACTTTTTTTTTTTTTTTTGCTTTAATTTCCAATTAATCAACCCAAAGAAAAAAGAATTCCTCTCATCTAAAGGTAATAATGGAGGAAATCAGCCAATCAATTTCGTTGTTGGGAAAGTAGGTTTCTAATACTACAGATATCTGATTAACCTATAACAGTGTCAGACATTAAAACAAGCAAATCCATATTTTACACTTATCTTGATAGACTGCCCTGTCAGCCTGGCTTAGTATATACTGACTCTAAAAACTCTCCCCCCCCCCAAAAAAAAGGATGTCCTGTCTATGACACTAAATTATCTGATGGTGAGGATCCAGTTTTATGAAGAGTGGAGTACCTCTTCATTGCCATTACTCCCAGGCTCACTCTGATCGAGATTGGTAGTACCTGTTTGGCTCCCATCCAATAGATCTGTTTGAAAATTATTAGTATTGGATAAGAATACTTGTAACCATATAACTAAACAAATGAGTATTACTAAATAGGTATACTCAAAATAATACAACTGCAAATTATTTGTATTAGGAATACTTGTTCTGGGTATGACACTAAACTACATCTGATGGTGAGATTACAGTCCTGGATCTTTAGGGAACTGGAGTACCACTTAATTGCCATAATTTCCTGGTCCACTCTGACCTGGAGTGGTAGTACCTGTTAGTCGCATCTATGGGTCAAATAGAACTATTCAATCATTTACTAAAGATCATTATTTGTTGAAATCATTTGGCTGTATGCAAATTATATTACATAGGAAAAGGTGGGGGTATATGGCTTCTTGTTAGCAAAATGGCTGGCAAACTCAAAGCAGAGTTTGCCAGCCATTTTATTTATTTATTTTTTTTTTTTGCCTGAAAAAGATAACATACGTGGAAAGTGAGACAGGTGGTTATTCTCCAGATGAGAATTTCAGAGCCAGAACTTCAACTCAAATGCAGAGATACATGAATATTTGTCAATATAATAAGAACAAACTCAAAACATGACAGAATTTAATGGGGTGCAATGCATTGTCATTGGGCTAATTGGATGAAGGGCCACTTAGATGAGCCTCAAGCAGGCCACAGTTTGAGAACTTCTGCAGTAAGTAATTATATATATATATTTTAAAATGAATTGGTCCGCAAAGAGATTTATACATATTTTTTAAATTATTTATTTTACTTTAACATGTTTCGAGATTCTTGTTGTTTTCAGAGCACACATATATATAGAGAGAGATCAATACATGTGATGGTTCCAAACTAAAGTTGTACCAATTGTACCAAGCTGTTTGCATTTCACTTCACACTCATGCCTTTGGGAAATGCACAAATTCATCTCATCTCCCTCTCCAGCTATGGGTAAATAGCAGGTAAACCTGAGCTCTTTAGCCTTGGTAAAGCCTTGAATTCAGAACCAGGAGATCTAGGATTAGCACTTCCACTACCTAAAAACTTATTTGCTCAGCTATGGGTAAATAGTAGATCAGACTGCATTCTTTAATTTTTAAGCAACCAATCCAGAAAAAGGATAACTCTGAATTCAAACCAGTGTTACTCTGCTTTCAAAAATTGACCTTGTGTCACATTCTTCCTGTGGCAGGGGGGTTTTGTTAATACATACATTTCTCTCTCTCTCTAACTTCTTGCACCATGATCAGGCGTTGTTGAGAGAAATAGTTGATAGTTCTGGGTATGACAACTCTTCAAGTCTTTGAAACCTCCTACATGAAATAATTTTAGTCACTGCCTCTTCATAACTCCAACGGGCCCCTTAAGTGGGTTCAGTATGGAACTTGTTGGGAGATGTTTGTTTACAGCCCTCCTCAGGCATTTCATTTCAAAGGTGTTGATTTTCATAATAGATAATAAATAAACTGAGTTTCACTCCTTATTGCTATAGTTATAGCAAGAAGAGAAAGGAAATTCAGTTTGTCTTTCATGAGCTGACACTGATTATTATCAGTGTCAGCTGATGAAAGAGATATGTGTGAATAAATCAGTAAATAACCAATTGTTTAATATAGATAAACATTGGAGGAGGATAACAAGTTTCAACAATGTATGTCTCTATTTGAAAACTGACAGTTTAAATTAACTGCTTCTTGCTTGTTTCTAGTTCTATTATAGAGGAATTATTAGTTGGTAGAAATGTAGTTTCCTGTTAGAATGAATATAAGAACAATTAACAACTAAACATATTTTATTGCCAGAGCAAAAATAAATGGAAAACAGAATGCAGAAAGAAACTAGGTAAAAAGAGTCAAAGATTGTTGTACATGGGTTCTCCCCTCTCAGCTGTTGGTTGTGTAGAACTATCAAACATGCTTGTGCGTAATTAAATAAGCATAAAGCATTGTATGCTGTGTATTATCTTTTAGTATTGTTTTCACTGTGACACAAGGCCCTCTGAGGAAAAAAAGGCCCTCAGAGGAGTGAGACAGGTCTTGTTTCAAGGCTATTATGTGTAGAAAGAGAACGAGGTCTTTGTGCTTTCTTCTTTTATACTAGGCTCTGTTGCTGTGGCAACAATGTAGTGTTTCTGTCTGACAGTCATTAGTGAAAATTCTTTAGTAGACAAAGGATTTAATCCCACACTACTCAATCCCACAATTCTTTCACCAGTTGACAGCAATTACTAGTGTTTCTACAGTTGGAGGTGATATTTTCTTTCAATTTGAATTGTTAATGATGAATGAATTGTAAGTTGCCACTATGAATTGTTAGGCATAAATAGCCTATGGGTAGTGAACAAGCTGGATGCCAACTTTTCGGATCAACTCCTTAGCTAGAGGCAATGTATGGGACTTACTGACCCTGCAACCTTGTGGGTAGAGGAAAACTGGAGCTCTTGGGATGCAATCTGAAATCCAGAAAGATCTGAAAATAAATCAATAAATAATAAAGGAGCAAATTTGGAAATATTCTTTTTTTTTCAAAATATGTCAAAAAAAAATTTTTTTTTAATACCCAATTCTGAATTGGCAATTTATAATTAAACTCATTCATAAATAAATAAGAACCAAAAATCTTATTGTTGTTTGTTTACATCCCTTCTCAAACATTTCATTTCAAAGGTGTTGATTTTCATTATAAATTATAAATAAACTAAATTTCACTATTCTTGTTATAATCAGTGTCAACTGACGAAGGAGTCATAGATATCTGTGTGAATAAACCTAGTCCAGATTAAAAGTGTAGTAAGAGTAACCTGAAGCTGAACTTCTTAGACTTTGTTTTTCCAATGTAGGTATCAATGGGAAACAGTAAGTAAATACCAGTAAGTAACAAGCTGTTTCATTTGATACTTCTAGGTTTAGAAGAAAATTAGCCGTTTTTAAATAAGTGTTAGCCTTTTAGTTATCTAAATGTGATACTGTAAGTATATTCTAAATGTCTAAAATATATTATTATCATTTACTTGAAACCCAATAATTTCTTTTCAAAGAAGACTGACTTTGGCAGTAAATAACCCAACAAGGGCTGATATACTGTACAACCAACCAACCAACTAAAAAGCTGTGTAAACTTCTGCTATTAATTTCCTAAAATATGACCAATTTTAGACCATTTGTCAGACCATATAATCTCCCCTATATATATATATAAAACTGTTGTCTTTCATTTTATCAATAGATGTTTTAAGCACGTAAAGGTACTATTTACCAACCCCTCCGCTCGGGCAGGATATGACACAAGGTCAATTTTTAAGCGGAGTTTAACAGGTTTGAATTCAGAGTTTTCCTTCTCCTAGACTAGTTGCCTCAACAAGGCTGAAGAACCTAGTCCGTCCTACTATTTTCCCATAGCTGGAGGGAGAATAAGGGGGTTCATACCTTTCCCAAGGGTATTTGCCCGAAAGTGAACATAATAGCGCGACTGGAGTACGAACTCGCGTACTACGATTCCGCAGTTCATCGCTTTAACCATTACACCACGAGGACACCCCTAAAAGCACGTAAAGGTATGGGGTAATGTGTCTCCTTGCAGCACACCTGCTACACTGTCAAAGTAGTCTGTGCCTCCATCGAGGGAGTGGACTTTTACTTTCATGTTTCTATCGAGCATTGTGACATGGTATGCTACCAAGAGGTGAAAAGTAAGGTTAATTTCCCCTACCCTCCGTGTTTGAACTAACAAATCCCAAGACTGACCGTTAAAAGGGAGATATGAACTAAAGTCAAATTACCTGCACTCCATAACCTATAATTGGTTGGACAGAGAAGGGAATGTTGGTCATTGTAGTAGCCCGAATGAAATAGCATAACTGGGTGACATAGAGAAAGAAGAGGCCAAATGATTGGCCGAGCCTTTAGCGCCGAAAAATAGTACCTTTTCGTCAGAGGAAATTTGGAAAAGGATTTTTAGTTTTGACATAAGTCGGCATGAAAAGATGTGCTGGTTTATTAGACAAAACTACGGGAGGTCCCTCACCCATAAAAAGAATCTTTAGTACTGGACAGACATTGGCAAGAGATGGATGCCAAGTTAGCCAAGCTCCGGGGAAAGAATGCCCCGTAAAAAGCCTAGAACAGAATCTTAGGACAGTAGTCAGCAGAAAGGCTGACCCAGCCGATTCTACAGAAATGCCGCTCGCCCGTAAAAGAAAGCAACCTGAGAAGTAAACCCTTCGAAAAGATAAGTATAACTAAAAACTGTTTTTCCTTCTACCCTTCCTAAATATTGGAAATTGTATATATATATATATATATATATATATATTCAGAAAAGGAAAGAAAGAAGCTGAAAAAAATTGTTTCGTCCACTGTAAATGAACGAGTGGACTGAGATACTTTCTCAGGTAAAAGAAAGGAAAGTCTAAAGAAAAGAAAGAAAGAAAGAAAAGAAAAAGGAAGAAAGAGAGACATTTGTGTTTAACACTGCCTACTTGGCTTAACAAAGCTGATAGTTTAAAAGAAAAGAAAGAAGAAAGAAAGAAAAGAAGAAAGAGAGACATTTGTGTTTAAGACTGTCTGCTGGTTTAATATAGCTGGCACCTTAAAAAGAAAGGAAGAAAAGAAAAAGGAATTGTTTCGTAAATCTCATAATTATTTGTTTGGTCATTGCTTATTAAAGCCTTGTTACATTTTAGATGCTCCCTCGTGTTGAAATTTATTTGTTATGTTGTTTATCTATTGAGCTGCCTTCTTCTGCACATTATCTTTTTCAGCTTCGTGTTGCTTTAATCTATTCTTGCTAAATGTCTTATTCGCCTTAAAAACATTACAAGGGAATTTTGGAAATTTGACTACAGTGAAATATATTTTGTTTTAACCTAGAAGTCCATGCTTTCAGTTATCCGAGGGGGTAGAAAACGAAGGACTTGGTGGGGTATGTGAACGTGAAATTGGAAACCCCCTTGCCAGCGTTGAGATGAGTCTAGCCCCAAATTAACCTCCACATTATTTGCCAGTTACCTTATGCCCGAAACAGGAGTCTTGTCTAAGACTTATTTTGCAGGGGGGTCAAGTGCCAGACTGCCCCTGACATCACATGTGCATGAAATAAACTCTCGTCCTGGGATAAATATTTATGCACTGTTACAACATCATTATGGCTGTGATGGTTTCTTTGGGTAGGCTGTAGGTGAGTAGTATTTGCTCCATCTTCCCTCTGTTTATGGAGTTAAAGGCCTTGGCAAAGTTGACAAATAATATTGTTGCCTCAAGGTTTTTTGCATGTACTCCTTCAAGAATTCGATGGATAGTCAAAATTTGTGATGTCATGAATCGATTTCTCCAAAAGCCATTTTGGTTCTTCCTAAGTATCTTCTCAATTTTGGATTCTATGTGGTTGCGTAGTAGAGCATTGTATATTTTGGCCGCTATGGATGTAAGGGTTATACCTTGGTAGTTCTTGGCTAATCCGAGGTCAGCCTTCTTAGGGAAGGGGAGGATGCATCCCTTTGTCCATCTATTTATTGTGTTTTGATTATATATAGTATTACAGTGTCGGAGCAGGATGTCGTCAAATTCCCTGGTCTTTCATACTTCTGGGGGTATTTCATCAAGCCCTGCTGCTTTTTTATTTTTAATTTTTCTTAGTACCGAGTCGAGTTCTTCTTGCATAAACTGTCCTAGTTTGATGTGTAATTGTTTACTAATAATTCTTGTGATTGGTTCATGTGTAACTTTTGGAGGGTTTCAGAGTAAATTCTCGAAATGCTGTTTCCATAGTTGTATTTCTTCAGTTTAGCTTTCACAGTGCTATTCCTTCTGCTTACTTCGTTTACCATTTGTCATGCTATCCTAGATTGTTTATCTTCAACTGAGTCTCTAATCTTACTAATCTGATTTTGTATGTATTCTGTTAGTTCTTTTAGGTATATGTTAGCTAATTCATTTTGTGCTTTTTTAAGTTTTTGGGCATTGGTATTGGTTGGGTTCTTCTTATTGCATTTGGGAGCAGTTTTCACGTCTGCACACTTTTTTCTAACCGCTAATGTCTCCCATGGGACTCTATGTTTAACTCTTTGTTTAGTTGGTATGCATTCTGCTGCCGCTTCTCAGTGGGCATTGACAAAATTTTCATATTTGTCATTCAGAGTATGCGTTTCTGTCTTCTCCTGTAGTGCATTGAATTTGTTTCTTAGTGTTAATGTATATTTATCTCTAATATCCCTGTTATCAAGTAGGGACAAGTCATAGTGTACAGTAGTTGTTGTTTGGGCCATATTCTTTCGTAGGCTCAGTTGTATCTTTGCCGTGACAATTCGGTTATCGGAGGACACACTCACAGTTGAGGAATATGCCTTACAGTTTAATGCGCTATTATTCCATTTCTTATTTATAAAGACGTAGTCTATCTGTGCTTTATTATTATTTGTATAGGTGTAGGTCCATAGTTTTCCCCCCCTTTTCAAAAATTTAGTATTGAGGCATGTTAATCTATTTTCTAGCGTGAAATCTGTTAGATATTCCCCATTTCCATTTGACGAGTTGTGTAAGCTGAATTTGTAGATTATATTTTTCCCAATTTGGGCATTCATGTCTCCACCAATGACAAGAACATTGTGTTTCAGGGTGCTATGAACAAGGGAGGATAGCTCATTATAGAAGGCGATGAGGTAAGTTTCTTCACTAACATTGGTAGGGCTGTAGCAGGAGATGATTGGTTTCAATCTGAAAAAGGAAAGAAGTGAAAGATACCCCGCACATACAATAATGGATGCTGATAATGCTGATGACATAGTGCTTCTGGCAAATACACCCACCCAAGCCAAAACCCTGCTACATAGTCTGAAATGAGCAGCTGCTGGCATAGGACTCCATGTCAACATAGACAAGACAGAAGACGTGCTTTAATCAAAGAGGCCACATCTCCACATTATACGGTAGTTCTCTGAAAGTAGTAGACAAGTTCACCTACCTAAGAAGCAGTGTCTCATCAACAGAGACAGACATCAACATATCACTTGCAAAGACATGGACAGCTATCAATAGGCTATCAGTCATACGGAAGTCAGACCTGACCGATAAAATGAAACATAGTTTTTTCCAAGCAACAGTCATGTCAATACTGCTGTATGGATGCAGTACATGGACACTAACTAAACATTTAGAGAAAAAGCTTGACAGCAATTTGTGAAGGTAACGTACCTGGGCATTCGAAGCGTGCACGAACGTGTCTGGCTTGTAGAGCGGAAACCGATATGGCTGCCTCGAGCATATTTGACAAGGGGAGATCTCGAACCAGCGAGAGGTAATTTGCACGTATGCAAATTCTTACGAGATCTCACGAACATACAAATACGCACGGTAACGGCTGAACGGGGCGGATTTGTTCTGAGTACGTTGCCCGACGAACATGTTACAACTCAAAGAAGGAAGGAAGGAAGGAAGGAAGGCGAGAACCGGAAGGAGAGAGAGAAAGACGGCAGGAAGGAGAACGAGGTAGAAAGCAAGAGAGAAGGAACAGCTAACGAGAAAGATAAAGAAAGCGAGAGAGAAGGAACAGCTAACGAGAGAGAGGGAGAGAGCGCTCGACTCAATACACTCTGAAACTAACAACAGTGTCCTCTCTTGAATTAATACAAGAATCAGTTTCTTGTTGCCTTTTATGCAACACAATTACACAAGAATGCTGAGAGCAATATTGAACAAGTCTTGGAGGCAGCACTCCACAAAGCAGCAGCTGTACGGCCACCTACCACCCATCACGAAAACTATCAAAGTTAGATGAACAAGACATGCGGAACACTGCTGGAGAAGTAGGGATGAACTCATAAGCAACATACTCTTGCGAACCCCTTCACATGGACGAGCAAAGGCAGGACAACCAGCTAGAACCTACATACAACAGCTCTGTGCTGATACAGGATGTATTCTTGAAGACTTACCGGGAGCAATGGATGGTAGAAAAGGGTGGTGGGAGAGAGTCAGGGAGATCCATGCTGGCGTCATGACATGATGATTATGATGGTGATATATATAAAACAATTTGTTATCTGATATAATTTTCAGTATCAAAGATAGAGTTACTCACATGGTGTAAAATTTATATATATATATAACACAAAACAATCATCAGGGAAGTATAGATAAGGGAAAAATAACAGATTATGCAATCAAATTTTATCAAGTTGCCCTAAATGGTATAGGCATGTATCTACTTTGTATAGTTCATTGCTGATTTTTATTTGATTTTCAAAATCAAAGTGTAATTCACTAACAAATTAATCTATGTAAATTATTGCCTGTAAACATTATTTTTCAGTTTAAACAATATTTCCAATAGAGAATTATCAACATTTTGTTTTTTTTATATCAATGCAAATAATTTTTATATAAGATTTCTTTCAAGTTATTCTTCTTATAAATGACACAAAATTTAATACTGTAAAAATAAAGTTTTTACAAGTTAGACTGATTTTACTTCAGAATACAAATTTAATGACTCCTACAACTAAATTCAAATGATATATAATAATACCCATGAACAATTAAAACAAATGTTCCTGTAGACACAGAAAACAACAAACAAATTACTCTGCTAACTGGTTTTCAAACAGTACAAAATAAAATACCTCATAACTTTCATCCTTATTACAAATCAACTCATCAATAATTTTCAGGATGTAGTTATGGTTGAATCATATACTCTTGTGTAATGGATGGACAGTGGAATGGGAGCAAGCTCTCTTAAAAGACTGAATAAAGTGTTCATCTTGGGATTACTTAAGATTACTAAGATAGTTAATTAATAGATTTTAAAGGCGTGTTAACCCATCTGGGGTAATTTAATGCCAAGAGGTTAAGGAATTGCATATATTGTATATTTATATTTATATTTTTGTGTAGTTGTTTCTTTCACAGTTATATGATATCAAATAATAAAAATAATTTCTTTGCCCAGTTGGCTGGGGCTGTAGAATACACCAACTGCATCTCTGCAAAGGGGTAAGCCCCCCCCCTCCTGAGTGTCCTGGATATGACACTAAACAATCTAATGGTGAGGTTTCAGTAATGCTGGAGCTCTGGGGAATGCGAAGTACCCCTTCATTGCCATCACTTCCAGGTCTACTCTGGCCTGGAGTGGTAGCACCTGATAGGGTCCTATCTATGGGTCAAATAGAACTAAACTGCGTATTATGCTAAGCAGAATTGTTTGAAATAGAACTTTTTTGACATTTAACTGTGTGTGGACAAAAACTATACTGATACTAAAATGAATTGTTTGAAATAGAACTGTTTGACTAAACTGAATAGCTCAAAATAGGAATGTTTTTTGACAATTAAACTGTGTACTCAGCTAATCTGAATTGTTTGAAATAGAATTGATTATTTGTATAAAAATGGATTTGGTGTTTAATAACCTACAAAGGTTGATATGCCATAAAACCCAAACAACCAACCAACAAATAATTTGCACATAGTTGTATAGTTTCAAGTATTCCTATTTAATACAAATTTAAACACAATTATACAGTTTCAAGTGTCCATTTCTATTTAAAAATGATCATTAGTTTTCACACAATTATATGGTTTCAAATAATTAATAATAATAATAATCCTTAATAAACAATTATAATCCTTAATTCAAGTAACTATTCTTAATACAAATAATTTGCATTCAGTTACATAGTATCAAGTATTCCTATCAAATACAATTAATTTGCTCATGGTTGTATGGTGTCACATTTTTACAAACAAAGAAAATATGTAAACAAAATTGTAAAGAGATGGATTCGTGGGTATACAACCAAACAGTGAGGTTTATTAACCACAGGCAGAGATATGCATCTATTGATCAGGAAAAGAAGCAATTTTGATTTTGTGTGCACCAGACAAATGTGTCTGCCATGTTTCATGGTGGATTCTGAGTCTCTCTTTATGTCTCACATGTCTGTGTTCTTACAGTCCGTCACAATTCTATAAAGCACTGTCTATGGGAAGCAACTTTCTTTCTCTCCCTCAGGAGTAATAACTTTGATATTATTTTCATTAGGTCTGATCCCTAAGATATGGTTTCAAGTAACCCTAATACAAATAATTTGCACATGGTTGTATGGTTTCAAGTATTCCAATCCAACAATTTTAAAACAGATCTATTTAAACCACAGATGGAACTCTAATAAGTACAATCAATTTAGGTTAGAGTGGACTTGGAAGTAATGGCAATGGAAGGGTACTCCACACCATCAAATGCAGTTTAGTATCATACCCTGGACACCCCTTTTTGTGGAGGTCTTGCGCCTCTGCAAGGGATGCAGTCAGTGTATTCAAAGCCCTTCTGGCAAGGCTGTTAATAAGATGAGGATGTAAATCTAAACTGATTAATCAATAATGATGGTAAACAACTCATCTTAGAAATTGAAACAAATTTTAGCCATAGTAGAAGTTTCCATTTTTTTAAATATTAACTCTACCTTTGTTCTTTAATGAGAAAGTATAAATTTTTAGATGTGTAAAATATACTTACAGTATCACACATAAATGACAACAAGCCTAGCAATTTTTTAATAAAATCTAATTTTCTTCTCAATGGAAAATATCAGGATTTTATTATCTCCTGTGGAACATTATACCATCAAAACAGATTTTGTCATGTGTCATTATTTTCAAACTCTACAACATTGAAAAACTATAGTAAAAACCAAATTGCATAAACATATATAAATGGTGTATGTATATCTGTGGACTTCTACATGTTTATATTTTATTACAGAATTTCATTACAATAGATTTTGGGAATTAATTTTTTATTTATTGCGGACTTTTTGGTAGTTTTTTTGTGTTGTTTCTTCTTTCACTACGTTTCGGCCAAATTTCACCTCTGGTCTTCTTCAGGTGATTTTACCGCGACCTCGGATAGGAATGATGAGTCTTGTAACCGTATTCCCAGTAATTACTGCCTTCCATAGTTGTTGTCTAACACTCCACGTTTTTGACCAAGTAAACCTCTAGCCGGCTTGGGTAGGATTTGAAACCGCTATCTTCTGACAATGCTCACCTGGAACTGTAGAGACTCAACGCCTCTCTCCGCTGTGCCACGGGCCCCGAAGGACTGAGAATTAATTTTTGGCCGAAACGTAGTGAAAGAAGAAACAACACAAAAAAACTACCAAGATGAGGACAAAAAGTCCGCAATAAAGAAAAATTTAATTTTCAGATTAAGAAGCCTCATCTCAAAATGATCCAATAGATTTTGGTTATAGATAATACCTTATAATATCTGTTTTGAATTATAATGTTTACCTAGATATAATAAGATCAGATTGAAAATGAATAATGATATTTCATCATTCTTTTTTTAAATAAACAACTGTTTTGTTGAATAATATAATAGTATTATCAACCTTGTCATAAGCTAACAATGTTTGACATGTTGTAAATAGAAAACACACACCTAAAAAGATTAATATACTTACTTCAAAGAATGATCTACATACTTAACAAAACCAAATCTTCAATTTTACCACTCAAATTTCCTTTTTTTTGTTTTATTTTTTGTTATTGTAAAGTTATATTTCATTTATTTTTGTTAGGTTCTGATTGATTCACTAAATTTTAGAATAGAAACACATATTGAGCATAGTTTAACTCAGAATTTTATCTTTATATATATATATATATATATACATATATAATGTAAAATTTATCAAATGATTTTTTAAGTTTTACACTATGTGAGTGATTCTATCTTTGATACTGAGCACTATATCAAATAACTGTGGCACAATAATGGGCATTCATGTGTGTGTATATATATATATATATATATATATATATATATATATATATATATATATAGATGTATGTGTGTGGGTCTATGTGTGTGTTCGTGGATGGATGGCCAAAGAAGGGATCTTATCTTCAGCATCTTTGACCAGCATCAGAAAGTCTGGAAGATCTTCCTTTGTCTATTTTAGCTGTCAATGTGAACTTGTGCGACCGGAAGCAAGGAGGAAAAAGATGAAGGACATTGGGAGTTAGGAGTTAGACTCCAGCAGGAAGATAGTCAGACATTTGAAGTCTAGGACACAGAGCTGGTCAGTCAACTCTAAGCAGTTAAGACAATGACCAGAGATGAGTCAGCATTTTTGGTAGCTGTTGGGAGTTTCACAATGCACTTGTGATAGCCAAATGTGTACTTACACAGATTGTCAAAAAAGGTCACAAACTTCACCTTCTTACATTTTGCTTTTTCTTCTTTCCACCCTCTGTTTGTTGTTTTTTATCATTATTTTTTTGTAAAACTTGTGAAATGCCCACTCGTCCAGGTGTAAGGAGAAATAATGGGGTCTATGCTACTAGACGATCAAACAGCCAACCAAACCAAACCTGCCATATGGGTTATTTCATATAATAACTATATTTTACAATTTACATTTTAAACAATTTTGATATTAATTATACATGAATATGTATGAATGAATATATACATATGCATATATAGCTATGTTGTAAAGTGTACTCATTATTCTCAATGAATTAATTCTTTAAAAGAATACAAATCTCACCAAAATATATCTTGATTAAATTAATATTTATATGAATGAATGAATTATAAATCAGCCCATTAGCCTAGTGGGTAGAGTGTTTGCCAATGATGCAGGGGACTGTGGTTCAATCCCAGGTCAAGTCACACCAAAGACTCAAAAAAATCATACTTGATGTTACCTTGCTTTACACTCAGCATTATAAGGTACAGATCAAGGGTAAAGTGGAGCAATCCAGGGAAAGGAGTGGTGCCCTCTACTACACCTTGGTGTTGTAGATAATAAAAGCAGAGCCTTCAGGTGGCCCTCGACTATGATCATCAATTTCACTGACTTATATATATATATATATATATATATATATATATATATATATATATGTGTGTGTGTGTGTGTGTGTTTGTGTGTGTGTGTGTATATATATATATATATATATATATATATATATATATATATATATAATCATACCCAGGAGAGATTATATGGTCTGAAAAATGCTCTAAAACTGGTCATATTTTTGGAAATTAACCAGAGTTGCTTTTACCCAGTCAGCTGGGCCTGTAGAATACACTGACTGCACTTCTGCAGAGGGGTAAGATCACCCCTAATGAGTGTCCTGAATATGACACTAAAAAATCTGATGGTGAGATTCCAGTAATGCTGGAGCTTTGGGGAAAGCAGAGCACCCCTTCATTGCTATCACTCTCAGGTCAACTCTGACCCGGAGTAGTAGCATCTGAGAGGCCCTATCTATGGGTCAAATAGAACTAAAGTGTGGTTTCTTAAGTTTACTGTTTTTTGCATTTAAACTGCATATTTATGCTAAACTGAATTGTTTAAAATAGAACTGTTTTAACATTTAAACTGTGTACTTATGCTAAATTGAATTGCTCAAAATAGAGCTGTTTTGTCATCTAAACGGCGTACTTATGCTAAAATGAATTATCTAAAATAAAACTGTTTTTACATTTAACTCCGTGTATTGCCTGTTGAATACACTAACTGCACCTCTGCTGTGGGGTTAGACCCCCCTCAAAGAGTGTCCTGATTATGACACTAAACAATCTGATATTAAGGTTCTAGTGATGCTGAAACTTTGGGGAATGCGGAGCATCCCTTTATTGCCATCACTCCCCGGCTCACTCTGGCCTGGAGTGGTAGCACCTGAGAGGCCCTATCTATGGCTTAGATAGAACTAAACTGTGTACCTATGCTAAACTGAATTGTTTGAATTAAAACTGTTTGGCTAAACTGAATAGCTTGAAATAAAAATCTTTTAGATAATTAAACTGTGTACTTACATTTAAACTGTGTACTTGTGCTAAACTGAATTGGAACTATTTTTGGCATTGAAACTGTACTTATGTTATTTTTTGAAATAGAACTGTTTTCACATTTAACTGTGTGTAAACAAAATCTATACTTATACTAAACTGAATAGGTTGAATTAAAACTCTTTGACTAAACTGAATAGCTTGAAATAGAAATGTTTTTGACAATTAAACTGTGTACTCATGCTAAACTGAATTGTTTGAAATAGAATTGATTATTTGTATAAAAATGGATTTGGCATTAAATAACCTATAAAGGTTGATTTGCCATAAAACCCAAACAACCAACCAACTAGAGTTGCTTTTTGGTTGGTGAGTTAGCTGATTAGTTTTAGAGTATGTTAACCCATGTTGCCAAAGTCGGTCTATTTCTTTCGCAAAAATTATAGTTACAACTACCTACTACTAATGATAATCCTTTGTAAACAACTATTTTTAATACAAATACATTAGTACACAATTATATGGTTTCAAGTAACTACTCCTATCTAATAATAATAATTTTTTGCACACAGTCATATGGTTTCAAGTATCGCAATTCAATACTAAAAGTACCTCAAGCAATTATATAATTTCAAGTAACTAATAATAATTCTTAGTAAACAGTTATAGCTTCAAATAACTATTCTTAGTATAAATAATTTTAAACCTGATCTATTCAACAAATAAATGGAACACTAACAAGTACAACCCTTTTGTCTTGGGAGTAATGGCACTGAAGAGGCGAATCCACATTTTTCAGATCTCCCAAACTGGAGTCGCACCATCACATGCAGTTTAGTGTCATACATAAGACACCTCTTTTTAGAAGGGTCTTATTTCTCTGCAGAAAATATAGTTAATGTATTCTAAAACTCACCCAAAGGACACAGAGAAACTAGGAAGAATCAACTGATGCAAGATATCCACTAAACATTGTAAAATAACATTCTACCTCAGTTGATTTGTTGGTTTTAAATAGCCCAAGTTACCAATTATGATAGACATCTGAAGAAAACAGGAATCTACAATTGCTATAATTATGACTATAACAACCAAGATAAGGATTCTAGTCTGTGTTTATCAATGTATAATAATGGTGGTCCCACATCTCAGAAATTCAAAAAAAATTATATGTAATAAAATTATATATAATAATGGTAGTCACTCATTTTACAAAATCAAAAAAATTATATGTAATAAAATTATATGTAATAAAATCATATATAATAATGGTAGTCACTCATCTCAGAAATTAAAAAAAAATTATATGTAATGAAATTATACCTAATAATGTTATATATGATAATGGTAGTCCCTCATCTCAGAAATTAAGAAAAAATTATATGTAATGAAATTATATGTAATAAAATTATATATAATAATGGTAGCCACTCATCTCAGAAATTTAAAAAAGATTATATTTAATAAAATTATATGTAATAAAATTATATATGATAATGTTATATATAATAATGATTGTCTCTCATCTCAGAAATTAAAAAAGATTTATATGCAATGAAATTATATATAATAATGTTACATATAATAATTGTAGTCTCTCATCTCAGAAATTCAAAAGAATGATATGTATTCAGTAATAAGTATATACCTTACCTTAGAATACTAGGGTGAATTAAAAGTTTTGCTATATTTTAATGACATGAGGCACAATTCGGTAGCTCCAGATGCTTTTGCCAAGGTTGTGAAGGTGATGAACCACAGTGGAATGTGAAATGCAAAGCTCACTTAATACTGTTCAAGTGCTACTCACCAGCTTTGAGGCCAGCCTCGGAATCCACAGTTTTAGGCCTACATGACTTTCCCTGACCATTGGGGTTCTTGCAACCCCCGCAAAATTTTTTGATCCATCCAGTTACCCTCCTGTAATCAACTAAACCTTCACATTTTCAACAAATATTTTTGGTTGCTTCCATAGCATTATAACCCAGTTGGAACTTATAAAGCATAATTTTCTGAATTAGACTACATTGCTCATTCATCTGTGCAGCTTTCAAATCACAGACAGGATGTAGCAATGCACAACATGTTTGTACACTATCGGAATATTACCAACCAGAGCAAGTACCTGCCATGGCTTGAACTGCTTTGGTCATGTAATATACTCACCGCATCTAGTACATACCAAAATAATGTTAAACTTCTGATTCACCCTAGAATTTAGTAGGTATTTTTACAAGATTCATGAAAATTGCCAAACACTAAATTAATTGATAACAAATATTTTTTTCTCAGAGCTTAATGAGGTTTTCTTCAGGCTAGACATGTGTTAATGAGCCTCATCCACATGATAGCTGGGTTTAATTTGAAACCTAACAATAAAGCCATTATTTTTAGCTGATGTTGAGGTCAACTTGTTTATCAGGTTGTTTTTTTTTTTTTGTTTATAAATGTTCAAGGACCACTACCAAAGCCGCTTCAGATCACTAGAATTTTTAGTTTCTTTTCTCTTCTTTCCAACATGCCTTTTGTTTCTTTAACTTCTTTTCTTTTCTTTTCTTTTTTGTTGAATTTTTGATAGAAGCATATTTACATATACCTTAAATCAAACATCACCTTTACATACTCTTCTCCTCTTCCTTGACCTACTACTCTATTTCCATTTTCTCTTAATTCTTAAATCCTAAGTGGCTGGTATTTATGCCACTATCTTGAACTATTTATACTTAGACAGCCTGACTCCCTGGCAGGATGTTCTCATCACTACATTTCTAGCTATACAAAGACAATTATCAATTGTTTACCTTGGTTGGGTCCATTGAACATGTGACAATTCCAAAATCTTTTTTATCCCTTTTCATCTATGTTCTTTGAATGGTCAAGATGAGCCTTTTTATCTCTGTTCATTGAACAGAAGAGAGACTTTGTCTCCAAAATAAACGATGGACTGTATCTTGCCTTGTCATTTAAATGTAAAACCCACATGGCTAAACCACTCAAAACTGAAAGAAGTTTACCCTTTTTAACCCTCTTTCATATGCTGCTTGTTCATAAAACAATATGTGCACATTTTGTTTGTTAGGACATGTTTGTGTATTCTTGATAATAATTCTTATACATATAATAAGTATGTATCAAATGTTTGTATGTGTGTAAATGAGCTTTTCTTCTTGTGGTTCCCATCCTCCAAATGGATAAGACCTCTCTTGGTATCTTTGTTGATTAAACAGGCTTTGTCTCACCACCTGGCAAATAACATCATTTCCCCTTGTTATTGAAATGTAAATCTACTTGGTTATATTACCAAAGACAGCTAAAGCGTTTCATCATTTTTAGATCTCTTTTCATGCACTGTTTGTCATGGAACAATATGCATATTTTACTTGTTGGGACAAGTTTGTTTATTAGTATAATATTTCTGATGTTTTTTTATGCATGTCTTAAATGTTAGTGTATCATTGGATATAGTAATGATAATATTGGACCTTGGTGAGTGGGAATGTGGCTACATATCTTCCCTTGCACCAACCACTTCAATACAGCCAACCAGGTTATTGAATGAGATATTAGGCCATTTCACATTTTCAGGGTTGTATGTGTTGCTTGTGTGTGTTCCATGTGTTGGTAAAATAGAAGCAATTCACAAAATAAAAAAACTAACATACTTTTTCTTCTTATGCACTGGTTTTATTTTATCTTCCTCGTGATATTTACTGTTCAGTTCCTTTGTGTGAAGAGTTAAGGTAATTTAAATACAAGTGCCTGGCCAAGTCAACGTGTCACTGAGTTAGGGTGCTTGTTTGTCACTTTGATAACTCTGGGTTTTCAAGGCCTGTGAGAAAAGTGTTGTGGTAAAAAGAAAGGGCAGAAAAAAAAGACAAAGAACAAGCATAACCTTTGACCAGAAATTAGGAACCTGGGTGTAAAACAACCAAAACAACCAAACTGCATGATAGGAAAAATATAAATCTATATTCCTCATTTTTATTATCATTTTACTTATTTTATTTTTCAAATTTTATTCAAGTTTTTAAATTTTATTTCTTATCTTATTTATTTTTTTAATAGCTATTTTTCAGCCAAGAACCAGTGTGGGGATGTGGGGCATGTGTATGGTGGGCTCAGGGTTCTAACAGTTGAATTATAGAATTACAATTTGATTGTTTATTGGTATCAAATATGTATAATGCAGCACAAGATTAACATGTAAGACATTTACTGAAATCGAACTCACTGTAGCAGTAATAATGTGCAAGTTTTGATAGATAAC
This sequence comes from Sepioteuthis lessoniana, assembly GCA_963585895.1. Lineage (NCBI taxonomy): Eukaryota > Metazoa > Mollusca > Cephalopoda > Myopsida > Loliginidae > Sepioteuthis > Sepioteuthis lessoniana. Next base: position 42,058 of record CAUZXS010000258.1, on the reverse strand, counting down.
AATTGATTAATGGTAAAGCACTCTAATCTCAATAAGATGACTAATCAGTTTTATTTGTCTCCCTTGACTTTTTTTACCCCCCCCCCCCCTTTTAGATCAAGGGTCTTAAATAAAAACTATTTATCAATGGCTCTTTCTTCAACTGACAAATGAGTGGAGAGGAATGAATAAACCAGTAACAAGTGAGATAAAAATGGGAAAGAAAGTAATAAGTTTCCATAATGTTGTATACATACCGACGCAGTAATAAACGACGAGTGAAGACTTCTTTAGAAAAACATTTGTACCTCTCACTTTATTGTAAGGTTTGAAAAGGGTTACTCAAGGTTTGTATGTGAGTGGGAGCTGGAGACCGAACAGAAACTGCAATATTTTGACCCCTACTCTTATGGCCGTCAGCGTTGTGTCTTTCTTGTTCTCCAGATGCTCAACCGGAGGCCCTGGGGCCCACTCTGCTGGGTGATGACTTTCTTTACTGTATCTTATCAGCAACTTCTCTGGACCCCAACTCAATCGGGGGCCCCGAGCCCCTTCGGCCTGGTGTGGCTTTCCTTACCACATCTCGTCTATAACTCCGTCCAATCTCGAACTGCAACTTCTGTTTTGACTGAGTTATATAATAGTCCAACGCCCACTCAGTCACGTACTCGATCTTTGGAATCGCATGTTTGATCGTCATTAAGCGGAAATAACTGTCATGCAGTTCAGAGGTCACTCTCTTCCGGTGCATCAGTCTATGAGTGTACCATGGGAATTTTTTACCTCGTCCCATTTCATCAGCCAATTTCCGCCCACGTGATTTCCTCTCATAACTGCCATTAGAATGTGTCACCTCCTTCCAGTGCATCACCTTGGAACGGCATTTTTGGCTGGGTCAAAGGTCAAAATACAACAATAATGTACATTATTTTAACTCCAGTTCAAAATAAGAAGCGAAAGACCTGCTTAAATCAGATTTCAATTTTTTTAAAAATTGAATTTAATACTCCTAGAATATGAATGTAGTCATAGAAATGTACATTGTTAAAACTTATTACCTTCCATAACTCTTTATTTCACCTGTTACTAACTGGTTTGTTCACCCACCAAACTGTTTGCTATGAATATTCGATAATCCATCATTATGAACTGTTAGTAATGAACTGTTAGGACTGAATCATCTACAGCTATGAACTGTTGGTAATGAACCAGCAGTTAACTCTAAATGTGTTTAGATGGTACTACATTCACTTTTATGTACTGCCACAAATCAGAAAAAGCTAATGTTTCCAAACAGTGAAGTTTTAGCGAGAGAGAATATTTTGTTTATGTTTTTAGCGGGGAAAAGTTGTAACGTGCGTGTGTGTGTTTACATTGACTTGTTTCCTTACTAGGTTGTGAGAAATAAGAGAGGATGAAGAAGTAAGAAGACGAAGATGCCGTTAGCTTTTACATGAAGGTTTTAATGGCCGCATGGTATATAGAGTCTGCGTTTGTGCTGCAAGCCTCATGGGAAAGGAAAGAAGTAAAGGGACGAAATGGAGTTATGAGAGAGATGAGATAGCAGCATGTGTTGTTAGACGTGCGAGGGAGGTATGTAGCGAAAGTCACGTTTGCCATTGGAGGAAATAAACTTTGGAGTCACCGAGAGTTTGTGTTTCTGGTTGTTTCGGGGAGAAGCGGAATGTCTCCAGAAAATGTTGCCCAGAGGTGAGGTAGTCGCTAGGTACTGGAGCGGAATTAGACATCGCAATCGACATAGCCAATTTTGGGGGTGAAATAAAGTTGTTCCTGTGTGTAGCGTATTGAATTTATCTAATTCATATTCAACTGGGATCCCTTGGCCTAAGAGAAATAGACGCAAGGGATCCATAAATTAGATAGGTTCCCTCATTGTGTCCATGCTGCTGCTATTTAACAGCAGGCAGCTGGGACGTCTGTACAGAACCAAGTCGTTCTGCAAAAAGGACTGTGTTTGGCAGCTTCCCCAATTTCTGCTGCCTGGGAAGGAGATCTGGGCTGAATAGGATAAATCATCCTGATTGGGTGAAATTATGCGTCGAATTAAATTATATGCCAAACTAAAATACGAAAATTCCTTCTGCTACAAAGTGAATGGTCTTTAAAATAGATCTTAACAGTTAATTCTGAATGTGTTTAAATGTATTCTATATTCAATAGGCTTCTCTATTTGTTTAGTAAATATTCCACATGGCTAAACCCCAATTCTACCAAAGAAAAACTTTGAAAAGCTAATAAAATCGGCTCAACAGTTGTGCAAAGCTTTAAATATAGTTTTTTTTTTGTTTATTCAGTAATATCCATTTTCATTAAATGTGTACATATGTGATAATACCCGCTTCTGCAGCTCGTTGCATAAGTTACTGAGTCCCCGTCTGAATACTTATGTGGGCCGGATCAAAGCGAGAAGCAGGTTCACAGAGAAAAGAACAAGACAAAACAACAACTCGTGGTTAAAACGTCAAGGGATGATGAGAAGTGTGTAACACTTAGTGGATAATTAATTCTAGTTTGATTTTCGGCTGGCAAAAGATTATCTTAACTAACTGGGTCCGGCTGGTAATGTCGCTGTTCATTATTTCTTTGTCCCGGTCTAATCAACTCCCTTCGAACCCAAACTAAGTCTGACTCTCGGACCCAAAATGCACTTGTATATATACAGAATGTTTCATTATTATTTCTGGCTAATGTAACACCCACGAATAAACTCATAACTTTTTGGGGAGCCAATTCTCGCTTAATCTAGTTAATGGGTTTTCCTAACATTTGAAATTTGATACCCAGGCCGAATCTAACTCATCTTGCCACATATATATGTGTGTATATGTGTGTGTGTGTATGTAGGTGCGTGTGTGCATGGGCGCACACACATATATATATATATATATATACACACACACACATGCACACTGGTATGGGTGCACACACACACGTGTGTATACATGTATGTGCATATATCCAACTCATAGTGTCACACATAGACTTTGCTTCAAGATTGAAAGTCATTTCAATAAATTCTTTTTAGAAAAGTGTCTATGTTTGTACTTATACTTTCCATTTCAATATCATTCCTTCCTTTAAATGATACATATTTTGAATAGGTTTTATGTGAATGACATATCACAACTAGCCATCATACCCAATCAGATATTTTCCTTGGCTTATGATATTTGTCACCTAGTCTACATGGTCCAGTGATTTTTGTTCTCCTTTTATAAAAGGATTTATAAATCATAAATGTAAAGTAGTAAACTCACCTTATATGGACCCCTATACTTTTATTCATCCTGCCAAAATTATTTTCATCTTCAAGGGTCTATATAGACCACTTTGAGAAGCCCTGTTTTAGATTAAGGGTCTTAAACATGTGACTCAAAGTCTATCGATCAATAGCCTTTCCTGTGAGAGATTTTCCAGATTGTTAACCGCCTCTTTCAGGCCATACTTTGAATCAAGCATAATTTTTCTCAACAAAGAAAATAAATAAATCTGGATCGATTTCAAAACATACAGATGAACTTTTACAATCTGTGCTAAGGCTGTCTGATTTATATGATTTGAAGTAAATCATAGAATTCTCAGTTGTTGCAAAAATCATCTTCATTATGAACTGACAGCAAACAATAAGAACTCCATTTAATATTATTCTGTAAAAGAAAAATATTGTTTTGACTTTATTTTTATTCACATTGAACATTTTGTATGAGTTCAGATTCTCTCAGAATTTACTGTCACATGTACCTTCTCTGTCAGCAAGGCCCAGAATATGTCAACTGCATCCCTCCCAATCCCACCGCACCCCCAATAAAAAGGGGGTTCCTGTGTATGACTCTTAACTGTATCTGGTAATGAGGTTCCAGTTTGGGAGCTCTAGAGAATGGGGAGTTACTACTTTATTGCCATTACTTCCAGGTCCACTTTGACCCAGAATGTTAGTACCTGTTAGAGTCCCATCTATGGTTCAAATAGTTTGGTTTGAAAATTATTAGTATTAAATAGGAATACTTAAAACTATATAGCTGAGTGCAAATTATTTATATCAAAAATAGTTACTAAATGATATACTTGTTTACAAAGGATTATTATGATTAGTTACTTGTAACCCAATAATTTCTTGCAAAGAAAGACTGATTTTGGCATTAAATAACCCAACAAGCAATGACATGATGTAAAACCAACCAACCAACCAACCAACCAACAATTGACCAACTAACCATCAACCAACCAACAAACCAACCAATCAACTAAAAAGCACTATAAACCTCTGTTACTGAAACTATATAGTTGCAATGAGCAGGATACAATGCAAAATCATTTTTTAAGTGAAGTTTTCCTTTTCCTTGACTGGTTGCCTTAAGAAGCAGGAGGGAGAAAAGATAGATTCGTATTTTTACAATGAATGTTAATGTTAGCTCATCCAAAATTCAGACTCAGGTCATCAGTTCTATTTCCTGCAACAATAATTGCCTCCCTAAACCTTTTAGTTATATGCAAATTATTAGAATAAGAATGGAATACTTGAAACCATATAACTGTCTAGAAACAAATGGTTATAATATTAAATAGGTATATTTATGTGAAACCATAAAATTACTTAAAAAAGATTGACTTCAGTATTAAATAACCCAACAAGGTTCAACATGTCATAAAACTAATCTTTCATTTTGATAATTAAAGACTCTCTCTAATGTCTTATTAGCTTCATTGGAGTTTAGGATTATGACTAGTGAAAATTTCAGACCCACTTCAGTATTGGCTTACAGCTCCTCTTCCTTTTGAAATAATGGTGCATTCCTGTTTTTAGGTTTAAACCTAAAAACAGGAATGCACCTGAAAGAAAGCAAATCAGCCTCACATAAGCATTTGTTAATTAGGCTTAGTTTATTTTTACACAATGCCAAAAGTATAAGGAAATCAGTTTATTAACTTATTATGCACAATTAAGAGTTTGCTTATTATGTTAATTTGTATATCCATGATGAAGGTGGCATAATAGTCAGTACCAATGAAAATGGACCTGGTGAATTGTTGTAACTCAAATATTCAAGTTAACAGAGAAGAAAAAAAACACACCAAGTAGTTTGATAAGAAAATAAGTTTTACTATACCAGATACCGTGAACAAACAATCAGGTGGCATTCACAAATCTTGTTCCCTTCTTTTGTCTGAGGATTGGCTATTCATAGAAAACAGATGATTCCATTATATTGCCTTCAGGTAGAATATGATAGAGATCAAGTTCAAATTCTGAATGTGACTGGGTTTCACTTTTCTCTAATGACCATAGGGAAGTCATGAATCTCTCTCTTCCCCTCTCTTTCTTTGTCTCTCTCTCTCTTCAGTCATGGCTAAATAGTAGGACAGACTGGTCTCCCAAGCCTTGCCAGATCAACAGGTCTAGAAAAAGGAAAACATCTGTTTTCAAATCCAAGAGCAAGAGTTCTTAAGCAGTCCAGCATTGTCTTCAGCCTCATTCTAGAAACTTATTGTGCCAATATTGATGCTAAATTGTATAGCACCTTATCCTTCCCTTAGATAATATCACTGTTATAAGAAGAGACTTGCAGTAGGGGCAACTGTTGGTCTTCTATAGAACTTTACTCAAGTTTATTCTGAGATATGGGTGTAGATTCATAGTCTCAAGAGACTGACTGATAACAATTTGCAACTACAACTTCTAATTCGGTGTTGCAAACTGGTATGTATCAAAATTTTACAAAACTTCTGACTTACCCTAGTAGTTAAGTGAATTTCTTTATATTGGAATTTGAGACTTTCTTGTAAAGTTTCCTAATAGGATTACACAAATAAGTCTTTACAATGATTCAAAAAGTTGGATTGCTATTGATATACTATAAGTCATTGATTGGGTAATAGGGGTAAATTATCCCAATTAAAATTCTTCTTTACAATTTCATCTTTCTCAATTTCTTTAAAAAACATAATGTTTCTTTGGGTATCCCCATAGCGTAATGGTTAAAGTACTATGTGACACTATGGATCTTTGGTGTAGTAGTCTATAGAGTTAGAAATATGTGTGTGCATATGTACGTGTATATGCATATCATGGTAGACATAAGTCAATGTAGGTACATATATATATATATATGCATGTAAATATGTACATGTGTGTGTACATATGTTGCAAGTTGATGAACGGTATGTATAGGGGCCAGGACATATCTGTGTGGGTGTATTGAGTATGTGTGTGGTTGTGTGTATTTTGTGCATAAACCACTCCTCCACTTCTCCCAATCTAAGTGGAGATGGTCAGATAAGGTTGAGCCATGACTTAAAATATTTCTGTTTTATTGTCACACTTTTTAGGATATTCTGGAGACATAGTCTGGCAATATTTTTTATGTCCTGTCTCTGGGTGGCAAAAGGCCCAGAAGTAGGAAATTTTCACCTATGCATATAAGTACCTCTGTTCATTATTTACATTTTTCGGACTATTGTTCTCATCTTTGTCGCCATTTTTAAGTAACTCAACACGTGAGCTACACTCAAGTACAGAACTTCAACATGGCACTGCAGACAGGATGCAACTTGGCTGGATGGGAAAGCACATTCATCGAAGCAGCTAAGATTTATGCGCAAACATTTTCTGCAGCCTCAAAGTAAACGAGTTCAAACTCCAGTCATGCTATTTTGTTCACTTCTGGACTAATACATTTGGGAAAGGTATGAAGTCCCTTATCTCCCCCCCCCACTATGGGTTGAATAATATCACTGCTGTTCTTCTACAAGGACAATTTTGGCATTTGAATTGACTTAGCACAATGTTGCTATCCAACATGTTAGTCGCTATACTATGAGGACTTCTCCATAAACTCTTAAAAAAACTACACAAAAATATAAATATAAATGTATAATGTATGCAATTTTCTAACCTCATTTTTATTTTGTGATGTTCTGTCCAAAAACAAGATCATGATCAAGGCAGATGAACAGATACTACACTCTAATACCTGCCCAAAGGCCAGAGAAAGTGAATAAATTTTCATCTAGTGTAGGGACTGAAGGGGAACATTAACACACACAGTTTGTTACAGCTGTAAAGCTTCAGAATTCACTTTAATAAGATGAATGAAACCCCACCATTCACTCCAACCTTAGGATGAGTGAAACCACCCCTCTCACTCCAACATTAGGATGAGTGAAACCACACTGCCCACTCCAACATTAGGACAAGTGAAACTATACTGCTCACTTTAACATTAGGTTGATGAAGCAATACTTTAGGATAGGTGAAGTCACATAGTTCACTCGAATATTAGGATGAGTGAGAGCCACACAGCTTACTCCAATATTAGGATGAGTTAAACCATACAGCTCATTTTAACTTTAAGAAGAGTGAAGCCATACATCTCACACCAACATTAGGCCAAGTGTTGTTCTTTGTCATATTGTAGAGATTTTAAATCAAGATACAACCTTTTCATATAATCCTTTTTTGTATTCACAACTTTCTAGCAATAAAGCATTAATTCAATTATGTAAGACTTGAATTAACAGATCTGGTGACATGTCATTACACTAAATGAAAATAGAATTTCTATGAAATTCACATGCTGAGTTAGTGTACTAGGTCTCAAAAATGAATTGTTAATTTGAATTTATATGATGAGATGATAATGTCAAATTTATTGGAAAGTTGAGACAATGTTGTACATAATTTAAGTTCAAACAAGTATTTTCTAAACTGGTAACCCCTACCAATAAACAAAGAAATCCTATGTACTATGAAGGACTTCTTTTTGGTGAGGTCTTACCCCTTTGCAGAGCATATAGTCAGTATTTAAGCCTTACCAATAGGGCATGTAAATATTCAGTAAAAAATGAAGATAGTGACTGAAACTTACTTTTATCTGGAGGGTGAATATAAGAATATTTCGACAGACAATTACCCAAGTTTTTCTCACAGACGCCACATGATTTGTTTTTCAGTGATAACATTCATTTATGCCAATTCACTAGAGAATTTTTTTTGTTTTCAGTGCAAAAGACTTTTAAACCAGTCAGGTTGATGGTTATAAAATTAATTCTTTTTCAGACTGTTAAATTTTGCCCTTTTTTAACCCTCATTTTGCATGAATTTTTGACTAAAAGAAATTATAAAGAAAAAGGTATAGGATTTACACTCCTATATTTTAGACCACTCAGTGAAGAGCATATGAAATGGAAAATTCTGGAAAAATAGGATTCAAAAATAGTTAGGTATAAAAATAAGATAAGTAGTTTCAGGAATCTGGTTGGACAGAGTTGTCATGTGCCAGTGTCTTCAACTATATCCGTGTGTTTAATCCCAAAGAAACTTGTCCCACACAAAAATAAATCTTGCATTTGGAGCTGGTCACATGACTTGGAAGTTTATATATTCCACACCTTTGAAAGCAATTTCCTCTTTTGCTCTTTCAATCTCTCACTCACAGCTTGACAGCTTTCATGCACACTCACCATCTGGTCTCAGAAATTCATCACACACAGCTTCAGACACACAGACAAAAATGGGAAAATATACAGCCAGCAAAACTATGTTCATAGCCATATCAAAATTAGTATATTTACCAACCTTCGATATACTAAACTTCTCATAGACATCAACATCATTTCATATATACAGACACATACATTCAGCCAGTGGGCAAACACATACTTTGCTGCTATGTACTTTTTTCTCACGTGTACATATATAGTGTTTATGATAAAGGAAGGAAAGAAAGACAAACGGATACTTATCAACTTCTAACTTTATTTTAATCAAGGTGTGGAATTAGATAAGTCATTTTTGGTGGTAAATGTTTGTAATTTATGGTTATGTCCCAAGTTAAGTAAATATGTTCAGCAAAGACTTCAACTGGTGTTTCAGTAATATATGCTGTGGTGGTGTTGGCTTGCTACTGGTGATTCAGAAATATATGCTTTGCTGCTTCAGTTTGCTAGCAGCAGACATGGCTAAGAATCAGGCCATAAGACCCTCAGTGCATGGGTTTGCTGCTATCAGCCGAGTGAAAAGGGTCTTTTAGTACTACAGGGAAAATGAGGCTTAAGTGAGGACGGATTTCAGTTTGGTGCCAGGTATGCACAGACCTAGCTTCCTGTCAAAAGGCTCATGGGAACAGCTACACTCTTGAATTTCTTTCCTTTTAATCCCTACACATACATAAACACACACACATATATGTTAGTTGAACTTTTCACTTTTTTACTCCTTTTGTCTTGATGGTGAACATACGTACACACATATATTTTGAACAACCCTCACTACCATTTCAGCTAACATATTTGTATTATACACACCCAGATACCTAACAAACATCTCACATTGCTATGCTGTCTAAACTTTTCCTAGTTTGCTTTGTTTTATAAGAAAATGTTTATTTAGCATTCTTGTTATTGTTAAATTTCTTTTGTCTGCATTGTTCATGTACTTTGTGGAACCAACACTGAGATTTTATTTCTAACAAAACCTCGAGGGAACACCCTCACTCCAAGTAATACCCACAGCCATCTTATCCTCCACAAAGGTTTAGTTTTTTTTTGGTGCGAATTTTTAGTGCCCATATTTTGTTGAAGATGACTGACAAGTAAACACTACTGATTTATGTATGGTAATTCACTTTCAGGTGTCATTTTTAGAAGAGAGAGAGCTTTTACTAATTTTTTTATGGATGAATTTAGAAAATTTTCTATTTCATATTTCATAAAATTCTATTTCAATTTTTCAAACACTTAAAAAAATCCTAATAAAAAATTCACTTGTCTGTTGACAAGAAAACTATAGAAAACCCATGGCATAGTACTTGTCAGACATCTTCATTGAAACATGCATCAAAGAAGGAATACTGCATAAATACACAATAATATTTATCTTTTATTTGTGAGAAAGAGTTGTTTCATTTTATATATACTTATAAATTGTATCTGAGATAACATTATTTAACATCTGTTGAATGTAAAAGAGTAAATCAAATAACGGGTCATTTACATTAAAAAAAAATCACAGAAGTAAACCAAACTTATGGACTTTATTTTTTTAAATAAAATAAAAAGTGAACTATTAACATTTTCAAACAATAAGATAAATTTTAAAAATACATCTTCAAATTCAAAAAAATTAAATCTTGAATTTTAAAAAACTTGCTGTGACAATTGATAATAATAAAAAAAACTAAACAAAATATACTTGAAATCATTTGCATCTAAGGTATTGATTATAATACATTTTGTTTAAATTAATAACTTCAAAAGTTTTTCAAAGAGTAATTTTAATTATTTTTCAAATTATTCTATTTAGTTTTTCGTACTATTTAGAAAATTTGTCGTTTTATGTATGTAGTCCTACGCAGCGGTGGGCTTATATTGAAATGACCCCCCAACACATGTGACGTAGAAACGCTTATCTTAAGGAGTTAGCACGTGTACAGGATATTTGACAAAATGGCACGGTGAGTTGATCTTTTCGTAAAGTAGTCTTCTAGGATTAAAAAAAAAAAAAAAAAATAATAATAATAATAATATCTACATGTATACATATTTTTTTTAACGAAGGTCCCATTAACTTACAATTACTTGTTTCTGTACTGCCTGTCTGTAAAGTCGGTAGTGTTTACTATTTTCACCAAATAGTTAATTTACTAAAAGAAAAATGACGCTACTTAGACGTTTATTCTTTTGATTTAGACTTTTCTGATTTTTAATCGTTTTGTTTTTCACCCTTCACCGAAATATTTCTGCACTACGCAAATGGTTTGCATACATGTCTATAACAAGTAATATTCAATGATTTAATTTGTTTTCTTTTTAATTTTTCAACTAACATTTTTGCTGTTTCTTTTATAATAAGTGGCGGGAATGTTTCTGTTAGTCTAAGACTTTTTTTTTCTTTTTAAAGAAAATATTTCGGACCTCCTTTTTCTTTTTTAAAAAGGCAACTTAGCTCCACAAATGTATATGCTTACGAACACTTATACTTGAAGTCTTTATATTAGTCTTTTCTCACAACGGCATTCATTCAAGTGTATTTAAACTTTTTTCTAATTCCTATAAAGTCTGCTTATTACAAATTGGAGACGTAACTGAATGAAGAAAAAAATCCTGAATATATCAACTTTTTTTTTCTCGTCTATAAAACCTAACGACTTTAGTCCGAGTTAATTCGTAATTATGAATAAAATGTGATTGACTTTTCCAGGAAATATATTTAAACGTTCAAAAATGAATATCCGCATTACTTTGTGTTCCCCCCGTTTTTTTTTCTTGTGGCACTTTTCTCGGTGACTTGACAGTTTTTTTTGTTTTTTTTTTTTGTTCCCCCGCCACCAACTCGAACTTCCTCATTCCCGCTCACGTCTTAATTTAGGGATTTAATCAAGGACTTTTAATTTTTAGTTTAGTGACTCGGTTTTCTTTTTGTTTCTACTTATGCAAACGGTTTTATTGCGAATTAATAAACGCAGAATTTTAAGTCATTCTCTCCCCCCTTTCTTTTCGCTTTTACTTTTAAGTTAAAGGTTCACCTTCTTTAAAGAAAAAAGTTGGGTAAAGTCATAAAGTTAACCGAAAATAAACTACCCCCCCCAAAAAAAACACTTTTTTTTACTCAAACGAGACGGTAAAGAGAATTGAATTTAAGACTTATAATTCTGCGTTCATAATTTACAATAAAACCGTTTGCAAAAGTAGAAACAAAAAGAAAACAGGGTTATTTTCAATTAACTTTTGTGACTTCCACAACTTCAAGAGGGTGAACTTTTTTTTTTTTCTCGTGTTCAACACGTAATCTTACTATGGCAAATATTTGACTTTATTTTAAACTATAGTCATTAATTCATTTGTCTTTTGCTCTCTCCCTATTTTGAAAAATTAAACTCAAATGTCTTACAAAGTATCTCTAAAATTTTAGCTCTGCAAAACTTTAATTTTGAAAAGCATTATTTTTGGAGTTGGAAAATGTTATAAAATTGACAGTTACCAGTCTCGTAAGATTTCTTATCAAAACGTTTCCCACTCTCACCCCCCCTCACTCTTAATTACAATAATACAATCCAAGTGTACGTAATTTGTGAATGTCAAAATATGAAATTACTCGCCCAAATACAATATTCTGGTGACCAGATTATTGGTAATATTTAACTCGGTTAGTGGGACGATAAGGAGGTTTATCTTTTCCCAAGTATATTAGTCCGGAAGTGAATGCTTGACTGTAGTTCGAACTTGCTTACTACGATGTCGCAGTTTGCCACTACACCACAGACCCCCCCCCCTCCAATACCGTCAGATTTTATACCAAAATTCACTTTGAAATGAACACCATCATTTAAGATGTAAATATTTGAGTAACAACATAGTCTAAACAGGGCCTTAATGTTAGGCAAAACCATTTTTATTCGTTAATTTTTTTTTTATATTAAGATTTTTTTTTTTAGCTAAATTTAGTTTTTTACTGTGAAAATTTTTCTTGGATTTAGTCCAGAAGATTTTATCCGCCGGTATCTTCATGAATGTAGTAAATTTTAAAACGTTCAGTTTTTAATGAGCATTAGTTTTGATTTTAAAACTTTTTCATTCAAATTTATACGCCAAATACTTAATGTTAATATTAGGAAAGTGAAACTAAATCTTATTTGCCAACTTTTGAGTTTCGTTTTGTGGGTATTTTTGAAGTTTGTGTGGGTGTTATCAATCATTACCAGTTTGAAATGGTCTTGCTTGATTTTATTTTTGCACTTGTAAAATGTTACAATACTTAAAGTGACAATCTTGTCAATTGGTGCTTTTTATATCCAAGTAAATACAATCCTGAATGGTTAGTTTCCAGTTATTAAATAATTACTTAACGGATTGGTGAGGTAGGTATACAATACCTCTGTATGTACCGCCGTGTTTTTTGTTTCAACGATGTAATTTTAGGACAAGCATCTTCCAATTTGTTTGTTTCAGCAGTTATTTCTTCAGTATTTACATGACTTTTTCAAAGCATTCATGGATGTGAAAGTTAGCAAAGAAGGAAAAACCGACTGGAGCTTTGAGTATAAAACCACAAAAGGTTCAATTATTGAAATGGAATATTCAATAATTTAACTCTTTACATGTTTTAATACTATAATTTTTTTTTTTTTTGCTTTTTAATGTTTTTGTTTACACTCTTACAGCCTGAAAGTCTGAGAATTTAACGATTCTAAATTCATCCTAAAAATTTTATTCTGAAGGATGAAATATTTTCGAAGTACAATGTTATTTATAACGTAGGAGCTGGTCCCTTAAAAAAATCAATCAGTAATATTAAAAGCTGACTTTTGTGGTCAACTGAACAGTAATTTCTGTGTAAATTATCATTCTCGTGTTTTAGGTTTTAATTTTGAATTTCTTTTGAAAACTTTGAAAAATTTACTTTAAAACGTGGCTTAGTGTTTCGTTAATGGAACTTCCTGATATTGAATTCAGAATGTAAATTTAACGTAAACTAGACCCTGATTTTATATACACTTACGAAAATATGGCTGCAGAAAATCTCGGCTTCTATTTACTTCCGTAATAGGTACATAGATCGAAAATGCGAAATGCTTTCTTCTCCGTAACAACAATAAATATCTGGCATGAGTTTGCACGTTTAAACTTTTATAAAACATTCTGTGCACTTTTCCTGAAAAGCTTCTGTTATGAAGTCTGAGAATTTTGGTTGGCAGAAGAAAAACGAGGTATTGGCAGTCTCGGAGAAAGTGGTTGAAATGGAAATACAACTGTGGACAATATCTAAAAATTATATTAACAGGTGTTTGGTTCCATCGAAAAAGAATCGAAGAACCTTTTGTTTTGAATGGTGAAACCAAACATTAGTCGGATACCATTTTGCTTGGTGCTCTAGTGTTGATTGGAAAGTATACAATCTATCAAACAAAAGCTATATACAACTTTATAAAAACAAAACCGGGTATTCACTCATTCCCTTGAATGTTGGGAAGTTATGTTTGTTTCGGTCTGGAAACATATTCTATATCACATGTACATATCACGATATCTATATTTGGTAAGGCTTTCCCTGATGAAGACAGGCCTAATTTTATTGAAACGGCTGCTAGGATGTATAGGTAAATATCAGTTTTATTCAAATTGTATATTTACCCCCCCCCCTTTCCCGTAGATAAAATCTTAACGTATCAAAAGATCTCTAATTACCGTGTTCGCAGTATTTTCATAAAAGCCATGTTTTCGTAAGTGTACTTAATCGTCAGTTTATTTACATGTGTGTCTAATTACGTAGTGTGTGAATTTGGCACACTCTTTATGGACACATTACTCTGGTCCTAAGTTGGAATTTCTAAAAGCAATGAGTACTCTTCAAACATGGTAAGTATACTTAGCCACATAGAGGAAGGGGGGGGCACGAAACTATCGAATCTTAACCCGTCTTGTCTCAAAGATAAGACCTGGTATTTTCTTTCTTCTAAATTTCCTTTTTTTTTTTTTTTTGTGTGTGTGTTCATTTTCTAATATCAGTTATCTGTGAGGCTACATGTATAACAGGTTTAAGCTGATGAATACAGTTACTTGCTAGTAACTTTTATAAGAGAAGATCACGATGTAACCTGTAATTTCAGTGGCAGTGTAATTTTAAAAGTAAACCTTACAGTGGAAACTACCTCCTACCTATTTATTCACTATACTGGAAAATTTGCTTATTACAATTTTAATAAAAATGCAAACATTGACAACATCATAGTTATTTTATTTTGGCTTGTTCTCTCTTATATAAACTTTCTTGAATTCATCACTAAAACCTGTCGTGCATAGGTTGACAAACTTTGCAGTTATGAAAAGAATTATTCTAATGGCTAGCTGAAATGCAATGCTTCATCTGAAGCAACTGTTGTTGCATGCATCCTTATTTGTATTTCAATAAGAGTTGCTTTATTGGAAAAGTAAAAATCTTGCTAAAACTGGTTACAAACCTCAGTACAAAACCATTTGGTATCTGTCAATTAATTGTATAGTGATATTTTTAAGATGCTTTTCCTCTTGGCTACTGAGTTTGTATTCTATAAAGTTTTGAGATTTTCTATTGTAATTCCCATATTAAGCATGACGTTAGCAAGTCAATATTAGACACTTAACAAGTGTCATTTATTTTGTAATTACTTTTTTCTTCCTCTATGTATTGCTGTTTACTGTTAATAGGTTAATCTATAATCAGTAGCTTATTTGTTTAAAGTTTATGCTGACCTCAAAATATATCATGGCTTGTTATTTCATAGAAAATAATTTGAAAAAAAACTTTCACTCTTGGAACTTGATAATTTTAATCTCTTTAAAAGATGTCCACATTTTACTCGAATTAAGCAAATCTCACTTGTTAGTTCTCACTTGATCATTTTGAAAGCTTTTACTGCTTTAGTATTAAATTACAAACCTGTCTAAAGTAGCTGTGGATAGAATACACAAATACATTAATCACTTATTTAACACATGAGGTAAGTTTACACCAAGCTGACGTGCCTAAAATAAATGTTTATATGAATACATTCAAAGATTTCTGGTCTTTCCGTTATTTGCTGCCAGTTGAAAGCTTATATTTTGCAAGTTATGATAATAATCTCTACATAATTCTGAAGCATTCTTTATCAAGGACATTTTCTGGCCTTTTCTTCATATTTTTTAATGTTTCGGAGACTTCTACTGAAGCTTAAATTAAAGGTAGGAAATGGTTATTTTTTTATTTGATAAATTTTCTTGATAAATCTCTTTTTCTTTTTCTCCAGTGGACGAGGGCGTGGACTTGCATTTTTAGAATTTAACGATTCTAAAGACAACAATAATAGTAATGGACACTTAATGCAAAGGCCTACTCTTCCACCTACATCATCTAGTCAATTTGAGGATTGTTGGGATGATGATTGTTTTTCTGCTCAGGTGAGCACTAATAGTTATGAGAGAGCTACACCAGACAATCTCTCCTATAGTCCTGAAGAAACCGATTCTTCTTTACAACTTGCTGGTTTCAGCTCATCACCAACTGGTTGGGAAGATCAAGCCAGTAACCGAAGTAGTCCTTACCAGAATTCAAATGGTAAAAATTGAAACGTTTCTATATTGACATTTAATTGTAGGAATAGGCTAAGAAACCTTTTAAAAACATCTTTATTTTAATGTACTTATATAAAATTAAAATATTTTAAAAACTGGTTGGGGAAAGGGGTTATTTTGTAATAAACTAAAGTTATGAACTTTTTTCATTAAAATTTTTACATTCTTTAATTTCAACAAAAATTAACTATTTTGATGTAAATCTTTAACTTCTTAATTATGAAAGATTTGTTAAATGCTTAATATACAACTAGATATAATGAAAGGAGATAGCTGTTACAATTAGTAATTTACAAAGCTTTTTGCTTCGATGTGGCACAAGGCCGATTGAATGGGGCGCCCAATGAGACTCGAACTCACTCGTGTAGGTTTGCTAGTCTAACTTGCTAACCATTACACCACCAGAGGTGCCCGGATAGCTGTTACAATTAGCACTCTTCATAATCATGTTAAAATGTTTTTTTATATATTCCTAATAATTCATAAAAAACAGGTTTTAATGACTTTGTTTTAACAGATAATTTAGAATGTAGTTATATTCTAAATGTTTCGGCTAAGAATAGGAGGTAGGGTTGGTGCAATCTCATGACATTAAGATGCCTGACACTGTTCATGAGCATTAACTCTGTACAACAACTTCCCGTCTACCTGATTTTTGAATTTTGTCTGCTAATAGCATGTTGGTCATAATAATCAGTTTTATGATTGCAATTGAGCTTAGATTTAGATGCATCATCACTATTATTATCAGCCTTTCTGACTTTGCAGATTTTGAGCTAAAATTATTAGACATTTTCATGGAATTATTAAAATGGCTTCATCTTTTTAAAATTCCTTTTTTCTTTACAGGGTGTAGGAATAGAGCTGATTCTAGCACAAGGTAAAGATTTTTCCTGTTTGTTAAAAAAATACCTACCTTTCTAAATTCTAGATATCTTATCTGTCTGGTGATTATTTTCCATATTTTAACACTTGTAAATATTACAAGAACAAACTCCAAATTAACATGGAACTAAATTGTGCAGGCTAACAAAATTTACTTTGTATGATAAAAAACAAGCAATTTGTTTGCAAAAACCATTTAAAAGTAGTTTAAAAACCTAGGCATTATAACTTGCTTACCCTTGAAGCAAGCATCGGTTATGGTGAGTTAAAAAAAAATCTTTTTCCATTTTAATCAAATCTTTTATATTAACTTAATCTTTCAACTCAGCGAAATGCATTTGGTCTGAGGAAAGGAAATCTTGTACTACCAATTGATTATTACTCAGAAAGTAGAAATTTTCTTTAAATCTGAAAAATTAGAACATTTAAAGGAGGTTTATTAATGTTTAAGTTCTGTTGTATTTTTACATTTTTAGCTTGAACAAAATAAACTTTGTAATTGAAATTTGACTATAAATCTTTTTTCTTTCCTCTCTACTCTTCCAATTCCCAGTAACCATAGTTTTCAAAGAAAAGAAAGGCCCGGCAATGGTCTCAACCGGACAGGTTTGTGTAAAGCTATCTCTTTCTCAACTCCCAAAATTACTTTGTCTACTATTTTTTTTTTTTTTTTTTTTTTTTTTTTTTCACTTCATAACTTTAAGTAACTAAATCCTTGATTTAAAAACTTTTCAAGACTTAAATAATGATGCATATGAAGCACATTATCACTGAAGTGGGTTTTGTAGTCTTTTTTAATGAAATAGAATTCCTAGGTTTTATTTTTAATAAGATAACTTTTCTCTTTAGATGAGGCCTGATAGGCTTTTAGATTTAAATTTTCACTTAACCTTCTCTGGTTAATAAATCTCTCATTCTGTCTTGGAATTATCTTAACTAATTTGATCCTTCTAAAATTTTTATAATGGCATTAAATGTAATGAAACTATATTTACTTGATACGTACAATGATTATTTGGGGATTAAGAGTTTTGTATTTAATTTTATTTAATTGACTTTACTTTTTCTCTTAGGTAGTGGCTGCTTTAAATGTGGTGAATCTGGACATTTTGCTAGAGATTGTAATTCAAACTTTTCACAAAGTAAGTTTTTTTTTTTTTTTTTTTTCTCTCATGTCAATGTAAAGGATTACTTTTATGTTAACCATAGGTTATGTAATGTTTTACATATTAGATTGTAAACTATGGAAAGCTTTGACTGAACTCCTAGTTATTTCAATGTTTTAAATTCTAATACCTATAATTTCATTCATCTCCTTATCAATTAACCTTATTCTTTTATCCCTGAAGTGCAAATTGGTCTAAAGATCAATCCCTTTGAGCTACCCCTACTATTGCACTTAAAGGAGATGGTTCAATGTCTGAGGTGCTTCATGAAAGACATTAACTGGGTTGGATAATTTCTTGAGTGCATACTCTTGTAGGTCCTTCAATAAATTGGATCCTTGTAAAGAATTAACATGATTTCATCATCAAACTGTTGGCTGTAAAGTTCTTGAAGAGGGATTGATAAAAATTATTGTAGTCTTTGATTAGTTAATGAATTTTCTTTTCTCCCCCACATAAAGGTGGTAGCAGCAGCAGCAGTACATGTTACAAGTGTGGAAACTCTGGTCACTTTGCTCGAGAATGTCCTATGTCATCAAGTAATGGAAATGTCAAAAGTAAGTTACGTTTTTAGATTTGTGAGAACTTCAATGAACAGAACGTCTGAAGAATGTAATTGAAAACCTATTGATGTTGTGAAGCCTTATGCTCATTAGTATTTAAGAGGATTGCTGAACTAAAAATTATATTGATTGAAACAATGATTTTAAAAAAAAAAATTTTTAAGTATTACGCAAATCATATCAGTAAGTTCATCAATATTACAGGAAAATTGTGTAATATAAATTGTTTCTTTGACTGTGACCTTGTTCTAAGTAAAGGTGTTCATATTGAAAAACACTGCTTTTGATTTCTCACTGTTCTCTGTAGACAGCTCTGGCAAATTTCAGATTTTCATTGTACATTCCTGCCATTAACAGCAACTTGTTTTTATACATGTTAAAACAACCCCCAAAAACATACTGGAGCCAGAATAAAATGCTAAAAGGAAAAAAATCCCAGGTGTAATCCAATTTTTAAAATTTTGAGTTCATTTCAAAAAGCATTAATTTGCTAAATTGACTTTGTCCTTTTCCATTATAAATACATCCCCCCTCCCTATCTTTCTTTGAATGACTAAGGTTGTATTAGTATGTTTCTCTTGGCTAAGCTGTTATAAAAACAATTTTAATAACTTGCATGAAATCTAGTTTACCAATTACAAGTGGTATACTAGACTATTGGCTAAGTTTTCCCTCTTATGTGTAAGAAAAATAAAATGAGAATCAATTTGGTGGAACCTTTTAAGAAAGGTATTTGAACATAAAAACTGTCAATGAGATCATGGCAGTGTAATTAGAAATGAAAAATGTTTTTCTTTATAGCTATGAGTGAAGTATTGTTTTAATTAGTGCATTATGACATTGAAAAAAATTTGGCCCTGTCCAAAAAGTGATAGGTTAGAAAATTTGTGTGTGTGTGTATATATATATATATATATATAGTAACATTTGGGGCTCTTTCTAAATTGCAATAGTCCATTTTAAATTGTGACAAGTGCATTTCACCCTTCTGTTCCACTGTAATTTTAAAATTTTGTTCATTAACACTTAACATTGGCCTTCCTAAGGCAGTTTATATGCACACATACCCCCTCCCCCTGAAATTAAATCTTTGAGATCATTATCTGAAGCACATACAGTGCAAAATATTTTGCTAAATACTTTAAAAAAATTTTTTTTTTTTTTTTTTTTTTTTTTATGTAATAAAATGTTAGATTAATGAAACTGAATAACACATGAAAAATTTTTTCTTGATTTCTATATGAAAATTATACAGACTTGTTTGTAATAAGATATTAGTGGACAAAGTAAAAAAAAAAAAAAAAAAAATTTTTTTAAATTGAAATGTGGGGCATAATCAAATAGCTTGGATGCAAGCTCTTCCTATCACTCTTGGTTTTCATTGCAAGATTTTCTTTATGGAAATTAGTTGTATTCATTTTAATCGTGTGTGAACAAATGGTTAATTGTAAATAGAATTATTCATGTTAGATTGTAATACTTGAAACTATTTAACTGCAATAAATGACCTTAGGCTTGTTTAGAAATGTTTGCTACAAAAAGTTTACAAATCATATTTAATATGTATGTGTAAACATGATTTGGCATTAAATAACCAAACCACAGCAAAACACATTGCAGTAACCTTTAATGTTTGGGGCTCACTCTTCCATGTCAATATAATGGCTAATTGAGAATCTTAAGTTCAGCAGTGGTTAATAAGTTATGTAATATTGTGTATACACAAACTGTTACTTATTGTGGGGCTCCCAAGGTGTTTTAACTTAGTGAAACTTTATTTCAAAACGTATCTGATTTAGGTTAGAGCCAACCTATTGATGCTAAATCCTAAATTGGTTTTGTTAATACAAAATCCTCTTCTGAAGATAATCCAGATAATTACCAAAAAACTAATCTTTTAGTTAACATTGGAAGTTCTATGTAGGAATGAGAAATGTTTGTCATAATGATTATCTTTTTATAACTTTTATCAAATTCAAAGTTTATTGACGGTTTGATGTTGCTTTAATTATTAAAATGAAAACAATTTGGAAAACTAAACATAAAAACCTACCCTCACCCAACTCTAAACTTCTCGAAAGGAGTTATTAAATCCCCAGACCTCACATTGTGTTCCCTTGAAGAAATAAGACTACATCTTAAACCACAAAGTGTAACAGATGTGAGGAGAATCTCCATATGCAAAGAAACGAGAACCATAGACACAAACACATATATACTAACATTTAATAAATCCACAACTCCAACCAGCATTAGACTAGATTACATGAATACAAAAATAGAAACTTACATGCCAAACTCTATAAGATGCCAAAAATTGCCCAAAATATGGACATCCTAAAGATAAATGCCCTAGAACATCAATATGTGGAAATTAAGATCACAATTAAAATGCAAAAATCCCTTTAACTGCATCAACTGCACAGGAGAACACCCTGCATAATCATGAGAATGTGGAAAGAAGAATAACAAATAAAATACACAAACATCTCCTTCTCCGAGGCTAGAAAAATAGAACACACAGTTACATCCTAGTCATTCATATGTAACTAAAAAAAAGGAAACGAGGAAAAGGAAGATACAAAACAAGAACTGAAACAGATTAATGAAATAAAAGATCTAATAGAAATACTAAAATTGATGACAAGAAACAACCAAGGAACACATTTCAGTAGTTTCAGACAAATGTGACACAACCAAAATCAGGAAAATAAATCCTAAGCAAAGAAAAAGAAAAATCCAAAATAAAAAAAAGAAAAAAAAAAAACATTAATAAATGAACCAATCCATTATCCAACAGATT
This sequence comes from Sepioteuthis lessoniana, assembly GCA_963585895.1. Taxonomy (NCBI): domain Eukaryota; kingdom Metazoa; phylum Mollusca; class Cephalopoda; order Myopsida; family Loliginidae; genus Sepioteuthis; species Sepioteuthis lessoniana. Next base: position 20,555 of record CAUZXS010000258.1, on the reverse strand, counting down.
CGGCCCAATGGATATAGATCCTGTTGAAACAACCACAGAATATTCTGATGAAACAACCACTCACATCAAAACAGACACCATAAATCTCCAAAAGAGACTTCATAATAAAATAAATATCAAGGACAACCCAACTGAAAATGAAACAACAAATCCTACCTGAAAAAATGAAACACAAGCTACAAAAAGTAGACATAGATTGACTTCAAGATCAAAGGAAAAAGAAAAAAAACCAACTCCAAATCCCCCTATATAAACTAAAAACAAACTTAAAATTAAAATGGACTCAATAACCACAATCAAAAAGCCATAGGAACTTAAACAAAAAGCACAGGCCCCCATTGGCCAGCCTGGAAGAGTAAATACGAACACAGAAGTGATCAGTGAAAGACCAGGAGGCACATTTAAACTGCCCCCCCCCGCCAAATTTGATGCCGTCCCTTCACAATCAAGAGCCTAGTCACCTATGGGAATAGATAAACAGTCTAATGCTCAGGGAACATCAAAATCCCTACAAAGTTCCTATAGTATAGAAAGCATGGACAGCGACACAGACCGCATAGTTGCCAGCCTCGATCTGGAAGGTATTACAAATAACTAGGAGACTTGAAACCATTTAACTGTGTGCAAGCAAATGAACTCAATCCTTTTTAAATGTCACTTGCAAACCAGCCACTTTAAAAGTAAAAACAAAATTACTGACAAACTAATCTCTCACATATCCTGTATATTTATTTGAATGTGTGCAAGCAAGTGACTGATGTTGAATTGCTGCTGGTGCATAGCAGTATTCAGGACTGTTTGACTGTGTGCAAACAGATGAGGTGAATAGAATGATTTATACAGGACTAGATACTTTGGCTGTGAAAAAAAAAAAAAAAAAGCTTGAGCTTGTTAAAAATAATAGTGTTTACAAGTCATGTGTATAACTATTTAACTATGTGCAGGCAGTTTATTGATGTTGGGTTGAATTGTTGATGTATAGCAGCGATGCTTGGAGCCATTTGTGTACAGGCAGGTGGGCTCTGGCTCATTTGGAATATTATCTACTAAGTATTTGTTTGTAAATCTTTGGTTTAATATGTGTATAAACGAAGTTTGGCATTGTGTGGCCTGCTGGGGTTTTTATGCTATAAAATCAACCAAACTAGATTTGAGAACATTTTGAGTCTTCCAAAAAACCTCACCCTTTCACTGAAATCTGATCAAATCAACCTTTTCATCAAGGAAAATCAAGAACTATTGAAAAAAACAAAAAAAAAAGCCATGCCCTAAAACCTGCATAGAAGACCAAACCAACCTAACCTTTCTTGGCATTAAATGACCCACAGAGATTGATATGCCATTAAACAAAACTCTAATTCTTCTTATTGATTGGTCATTATCTTAGGAATGCAATGTTAATAAACTTGAATTGGGGTACTTAATTAAAAATGTCCAATTTTTCTCCAAATGCAGAGATTGATATTAGATATTACATCTACCTTCACAATTTTCTCTTTAAATCTACCCAAATAATGTCACCAAATTTTTTTACATCTCTGCATATATCCAAATGTTAGCTAACATTTGAAAGGTGCTGTTATTACTGTTACATTTAGCCATTTGTTTTTATAGGTATTACCTCCCATGAATTTTATATGATCTGAAGTCTTACAATAAAAGAATCTTTTCTAAATCTATAAAAAAAAAAAAAAAAGAAAACATTTTGATTTTTCATTAAATTTGATGTATTTTTATATCTTTATTTTTTTGAAGTTATATATAGTGGTATTGGATCGTGGGAGCACTTTTTGATTTTTCTACTAAATCTTACTTGGTCCTTGTATATTTTTTAAGTCTCAAGTGCTGGTTCTCTGAGATACACCTGGTATAATTTTTACAAGTAATGTCATGAACTTTTACATGAACTAGAAGACTAAAAGGTGAATTTATTTGGGCTGTTATCTTTCTACCAAAATCAAGAAACTCTATTTCTTTAAAATCTTAACTGTCACAATGCTATTTTTTCAAAAAGAAATCAACAAAATGGCTAAAGATTTAACAATGTCTTTATATTAAAAATTTTATGTAGTTAATCTTGTGAAAGTTTTGAGGGAGTTTTATGAAGAAATATTTTTATTTTGGTTTGGCGTGTTCCTCCTGAATTATACTATCCAGCTTAGGAATATCAGTGGCTATTTTTAAAACATGATTTTAACATATGGTTAAGTACTGTTAGTTTTCTAAACTCGTGAATTTGATGTTGTAATTTGTTTTCACTTCTAAAATCACTTAATTTATTGATTTCATTTAAGAATTCATGGAAGTCTTTGTAAGAAATATGTTAGTATATTTTAATAGCTTATTGCTTTGTTTACTAGTATGAAAATAGTTAAATAAAAGAGTCTCTGAAAAATATCTATTTAACAAATGGTTTATAACTAGATGTTACATATGCACATAATCTACAAAACAATCGTCCATAACTTATTGAGTGTGTGTGGTCGTACTTGTATTTATTTACTATTGTCTTTTCAGATGACACAGACCGGATGACTCTTGGAGGTAAATCTCTTTATATTAATAATTCTCTTATTGCAGTAGTAAAATTTGAAGAGGAAAAAAAATTCTATTGATAAATTTTGGATTTTTGAATTTTATTTTTAGGTTCCCGTCGAGAATCTGGTTATATTCCTCCACCTCCACCAGAGGATGAAGAGACCATTTTTAAATCTATTCCAACAGGAATTAATTTTTCCAAATATGATGAAATCCCAGTGGAGGTGTCTGGTAGAGCAGCTCCAGGAAAGATGCTTAACTTTGACACTCATTTTAATGGCTTGTTGTTTGGAAATATTCAGCGTGCCAAGTATGATAAACCTACTCCAGTCCAAAAGAATGCCATCCCAATCATCCATGCTGGCCGTGACCTCATGGCTTGTGCCCAAACAGGATCAGGCAAAACTGTAAGTTACTTTTATTACTAATTACGTTTTTAAATTTTTTTATAGCTAATGAAAATTGCCCTGCACCTTGGGTAGTAAAAGTTGGAGCTTCCTGTGAGCTAATTTTATCAATGCTAACTATGATTGGCTAGTTTTACCTCAGTAGGTCACTTATAGTTTGGCAGATTTAATATTTACCCTAACTACATATTACACTACTGTAAAGGGAATTATTGTAATAACATGCCACTGTAAATATCTCAACATTCTTATTAATAATCTGACATAGGATCCAGCCCTAGCTGATATGTCTAGCTTAGCCTGGAAACTTTCGCCGAGATCAAATCACATGGCTCCCTCTGCTGAATCTGAAGTAACTGCCACCATTTGCCACGTTGTGAATTTTTGATCTCAATAGCCGTGTTGTAGTCTCTTCAGATTGTTTCAACCGTGTGAGTCGATCTAATTTTGGCTGGAATCTATGCTGAAGAAAAATTGCTGTTTATGGAGAAAATAGTTCCTGTCGCAATTCCCAAGAACACAAAAAGAAAAGCAACACTTTCTATTTTGGTATATTATAACCTTCTCAAAGCTATTGTCTTTATCTCTCCATAGAAGAATTTACATAAATGCATAGAATACAAAAGAAAAAGGTCACATGAAACTCATTCATTCGTTTTAGGAAGTGACAGACATCCAGAGAAGGTGTAAGGGAGGCAATTATTGATTCTTGGTTACTTTTAAAAGTTTTATCTCGGCTTTTGTTGACAGAACGATTGGGATTTGCAAAGTTCCTATGTCAACTACTAATTCTAATCGGGCCAGCACAATTCACAAAGGCTTTGAACTTAACTGCAAACTCAACTGAACTCTGACTCAACCTCCAACTTCACCCGCAATTCGGAGCTCTGAACTAATTTCTGACTTTGCCCGTAACTGCCAACTGGACTCTGCGCACTGCTTATATAAATTGGACGCAGAGTCTCAACAATTTTTGGTTATTCCCATGAATAATATGTAAATTGCCTGGACCAACTGATATTTCATATATCTTTTAAAAACTACAGAAAGCCTTTTTTTTTTTTTTTTTTTTTTTTTTTTAAAATTTTTTATTTTTTATTTTTATTTTTATTTTATTTTATTTTTTTTAAGAGGTACTAAAAATGGATTCTGGATGCCTGCTGTTTTTCTGTCCAGACAAATATTAAATCGACAAAAATTCACTTAGCTTGTCTCCTCTTTTGTACATCTGGAATGCTTTAGACCACACAAGATTTCATTAACCCTTTTATCACAGGATTCAATCAATGAATCCATCTCTCCACTCCCTGAACCATCATCTTATTGAAGACTCAATTCTAGGAATGTCAGTCAGTAAAATAAACAAATAAAATAAGATAGAAAATAAAATGATAAATAATAATTTAAAAAAAAATGAACTTTCTTTACTTTTTCTTTGTATTATAGAAAAACAAACTTATTTCTAAATCTATCCTTTTATCCATTTACTCATGCCTTAGAATTGTTAATTAATTGATCCACCTGGGGTGGGGTGGGAGGTTCTGTCACAATAACTAGCTGGAAACTATAGAAGAAATATCACTGAAAGGAAATCCTGACAATGATTAAAGACTATCAGCTGAAAAATCTGATATTAAACATCACATGCTTCAATAAGAAACTTTTTTTCTTTTGCATGTATCCTGAAATGGATCAGCCCATTAGACTGGGGCTGTAGAATACACTGACTGCATCTCTATGGTGGAGTAAGACCCTCCCCTGCTAATGAGTGTCTTGAATATGACACTAAACCATTTGATAGTGAAACTCCAGGCCAGGGACTTAAGGAATGTGGAGTACCCCTTCATCGGTACTACATCCAGTTCCATTCTGACCCAGAATAATAATACTTAAGGTTCCAACTCGGTCAAATAGAACTGTTTGACCATTTTAACTGTGTGCAAACAACTGATGTTAAAATGAATTGTTACATAGCAATACTTTGAAACATTTAACTGTGTGCAAACAAAACTGTTTGTGTGAGATATCAATACTTGAAGCCATTTAAGTGTATGCAAACAAATGATTAATACGAAATGAAATTTGTATGAGATAATATTTGGAACCATTTAACTGTGTGTGAATGAATAGTGTTGAATAGAATTAGTAGAATTACAGTACTTAGATGTAAACAAATTAGCTCTAATTCATTTAAAATTAAGATTACTTGCAAACTAACACTTTCAAATCATATATGAATAACCATTTAATTATATGCAAGTAAATGATTGATGTTAAATTTGTTATTGTTAAATAGTAATACTTGCAATTATTTAACTGTGTAAACAAATGATTTCTGACTTGTTTAAAAAAGATGTTGTCAAAATTTGTTTAAAATTCTATATATTTAATATATGTACAAACAGGACTTGGCATTAAATAACTGGTAAGAGTTGGTATGCCATAACGCAACCAACCAACCAACAATCTGAAATGGTGGTGGTGTGTGTCTAATATAATCGTACATCATGTATGGTAGTTATTACAGTTCCCTCTATCTTTTCTCTATAGGTTTAGTCAATGTCTATATGGTGCATCCATATAGTAGAAATGATACAATCACTGTTGGGAAGAAATTGCGTTTTAGCAGTCCATGCCTTCATTAGGTGCATATTGATGTCATTTTCAGTAGATTTGATGCTACTACCGATGTATGTGAACTTGTCCACTGATTTTAGAACCACCATTTTAGAGTGGAGATGTCTCCTTTTTGATTAAAACACATGTACTCCATTTTGTCCACATTCACATGGAGACCAATGCTGCCTGTTCTAGACTATATGCAGCAGGGTTTTGGCTTGGGTTGCTTTCTTTGCAAGAAGTGCTATGTCATCTGCGAGTCTGCATCTTTGATAGTTTGTGCAGAGTATCATCTGCTTGCTTGCTTTTTATTTTTTTAATTTTATTTTTTTAATATTTCATTAGATCTGTAGACATTTGAAGTATTTAGTATAGGTAGATTAACAGATATGGGGTTAAGGTATCTGCCTGCAGAACACCACCAACAAGTGAGCAGATTTTTACTTTTGTATTTTTTCATAAAGCATCATTATAGCTGTGACAGTTTCTTTGGGGAGACCATATGCTGGGAATATTTGCTCCATCTTCCCTTTGTGTATGGAGTCAAATGTCTCGGAGAAATCTCTGAGTAAGTGTTGCTCAAGTTTGTTCAGTTGTGGGGTTTGTGTGTGTGGGTTTTTTTTTTTCTTTTCCACGAAATACCAACTGCTATAGAAGTAAGGGTTATATATCATTTGTTGTGAACTGAAAAACAAGACTAAATATTTCATTGCATTCATTATGACTTTTTAAAAAAAATTTATTTTAATGTGAATTTGTGTCTTTAATGATTAATAGCTGGTTACCTTTCATTTCAGGCTGCATTTGTGTTACCGGTGTTGAATGCCCTATTGAAAAGTGATGCACAAATTTGTAGGGAGTCACTTCCACAATTTCCTTATGTTTTAGTGATTGCTCCTACAAGAGAACTGGCTGTTCAAATCTTCATGGATACTCGGAAATTTGCCCATGGAACAAATATTAGGTCTGCTGTAGTCTATGGGGGCACATCAGTCAGTAATCAAGCAAAAACAATTCGCCTAGGAGTTCACTTCTTAGTTGGTACACCTGGCAGACTTCTAGACTTTGTAGAAAAAAATACAGTAAGTTTTTATCTTATTTGCTTTTAATGATCAATTACAAATTTTTAAAATCAATTTTTTTTTATTTTATTTTTAAAAAATTTTTTTTTAAATGCATTTAATTTGTAAAATTTACTGTTTCCCTTTTTGCATTTGAAAATTTTTTGACTGGTTAAATTGAAACTTGTTCTAATATATGGTGAGCAATTGAAAATATCAGTATTGTATAAGAGGTGTTTTGTGTGCACTAATTTGAGTTTACTGCCCTGGGGGGTTATAAAATATGCCAACTGCCCTTCTGCAGAAGGGTAAGACACTCTCGACAAGGAGTCCACCTGTTGGCTGTGGGTAGTGACCTGTAACCCATGAGCATGGGAATCTGGGAGGCTAAATGGCTTGTGATCTGGCTGCCAAAAGGGTCACATGACTTCCAACATTCCGCTTTGGTCCTTTACTAGGTTAGATTAGCAGTCAAGTCTGATCTGCTTAATCATCAGCTGGTTATGTCAAGTCCTTGCACCTATATGATTCTCATCTGGATTCTTCAAATTGCTCGAGGCTAACACTTGCTCGACCCTCTTATTTTAAAAGTAAGAAGGCAGTAACTGAAGGTTGTGTTGAGGGGAAACAAAACTTTACCACTCAACTTAAAGGTAGTAGGTTTTTATGACTGAAAGCTTGAAATTAGTAGGAGCTTGAAATATCCCTCCTGACATGAGTATACTGGCTTATATACCCCAGTTTCAACCCAGATAAATGAGTATCCTCTTGGTGAACTTGCAACAGAAGTTGGGACTGTGATGGGTAGAGGAGCACAGTATCTGTGGAAGAAAAAAAATACATATGGCAAATAATAATAAAAAGAAACCTAAATGAAATCTCTGAATCCTATTCAATGAAATAACAATTCCCAAGATTTATTGTAATTGAATCCCTGGAGAAAACTCCTTCAGCCCAATGATCTTGATTGAGTGATCTCCAGCCCAGTGAACCTGTGGAAGGAGGGGGTGATTAAAATGTTATTTATTTGTAGATTGCACAAAACATGGTCTATCCACATGAAAAACTGAAGAACTTTAAGGGAGTTCTAAGAAACGGGAATTTATCCTTAGTTTCACCAGAGGAGATAAAACAGCCTTTTGATAGTAAGGGGTAATAGACTACCAAAGGATAACCATTGGAAGGGGTTGTTCAGAAATATAAACACTCATTCTGACACTTAACAAATCAATTCCCATTGTGAAAGGGTAGAACAGTATGTCTCTGCACTGCTTGAGGGGTTTTATACCACTGGGAGAGCTCCAGAGGATGTCTTAACAGATGTAGCCAAAGGGACTCGGGCCACATGGAGGAAGATTGTCCCAACAAAACCAAATGCTCAAACTGCAAAGAAAACCGTTTTGCCTTTAAGGTTACAAAAGAAATAATGGGTGTCAAATACCCCCCCCCCCCCCTCAGTATATTAGCTAGGAAAATAGTCCCTCATCCAAGTGAACACTTGTGTCACTTGCATAGATGGCGAACCCAATCAGTAGCCACAATCTATCAGGTGATAAGGGAGCTCTCATTGAGAAACTAATCCAACTAGGACCAAAATGATTAGCAAAAGTTTCAGGAGCAACTAAAAAACCTAGTTAGCTGAAATTTAACTAAACCACAAACTAAACAAAACAACAAATATCTATACTACTAAATAAATAGTTCCCAGATCATCCTCTAAAACTTAAATTAAAATAAATACCCGGAGTGAAAAAAAATTAGTCTGTCCAAAGCAAAATGCATCCTAATTATCTCGGCCAAACTAACTTAACTTTCTTTTCAATCCAAAATTAGTTGTGCCCAACCTAAGACTCATAATATCAAACTTTTCCTCATCTTCAGGGCCTCAACATCAGGAACAAAACCATAAAAATAAAAAAACTGAGAATCTAAATATTAAACAAGACCACACAAACAATGTAGCTCCAAGGATCAAAACAATAAAACCCAAACCTTAAAAAGGTCTGTGTAGAAAGTATGGATATTGAAACATTAACTGCATAAATGCAAACCTCTAACTTTTGTGTGTGTGTGAGATATATAGTTGGGTGACTAGCTGTGGTCAAACAGGTTTTCTTTTCAATGGGGAGGTGCTACTCTTTTTTCCTGGATTGCACCACCTATTCTTAACCCTTACCTTTTAATACCGAGTGTTAAGGAAGCATCAAGTACCTTTATACCACCCCCAAATCTTTGGTATGACCTAGGATTGAACCACGGTCTCCTGGGCCATTGGTATCTTATTTTTATAAGATCTATGAAGCTTGACCATCTACAAAGTATATGCCTGTGAAGCAAAATTTGTTTACTTGTGCTCTAACTTTTTTAATTCATTGCTGGCAGACTATTTGCTTACAAATTCTAGTAAAATAGTAAAAACAGGATTTGGAATTAAATAACCTACAAGGTTTGCTATGCCATTAAATACCAACCAATGTAATTTGAAATTAAAGTAATTACACGGCAATAAACTTATAGTGGTAATTAGCTTGAAAAGGCCTGTTTTATAATTAGCATTGAAAAAAAGTGGTTTCTTCAAACCACAACGTAAAATTTTATTTGAAGTTTCCTGTCAAATATTTTGGATAATTTATACTGTATTTAAACTCGGACTTTTTGTTTTGATATCCTTAGGTTTTATTCACTATCATATATTTTGTTCCCCCTTCCCCTGCCTTTTATTTAAAAGAAAAAAAAATGCTTTTGATAAAGTTAAATCTTTAACGGCTCTCTTTTAGATTAATCTGTCAAAAGTGAGACATTTCATCTTGGATGAGGCAGACCGAATGTTGGACATGGGTTTTGAGCCAAGTATAAGAAAAATTGTCAAAGAATCAGGGATGCCACTAAAAACTGAAAGACAAACTTTATTGTTTAGTGCCACATTCCCAGATAGAATCCAAGAACTGGCAGCTGACTTCTTAAATGATTATTTATTCCTAACTGTTGGCATGGTGGGTGGTGCATGCACAGATGTTGAACAAATTATTCTACAAGTGGATCGACAAGAAAAGAGACAAAAACTGTGCAGCTTTTTAGATGAATTTGGTGAGTTCCCCCCCACCTATTTGAAGGTTTTTATTTTTAATTTTTTTAACTGACAACTCTTGTAAATTTGAAATGTCCTTGTCGTCTGTTATTTTAAGAACTTTTCGACTGAAGATCTCTATTAAATTTTGGCAACCAGTTAACATTGAAATATTCCTGATAAAGTAACTTTTAATTGATGCCCGTGCCTTAGGAATCTTACTTTAGAAGTAATGTTATGCATCTGAAATTAAGTTGGTTTTGATTTGTAGTAAAGTTTCTTGTCATAGCACTCACTTTCTTAGAATTTGAAATTTGCTGAGTTGGTGAAAGTTTGAATCCTTAGATCAAATTAAAATACTTTTTACATTTAGATGAAATTTACTGCAGACTGAACAAGCAATGTTCTTAAAAGCAGCAGGGAGTTAAATCTGCTCAATTCTCATCTCCCAAACTAAAGGGATTAAGATAATTTTGATTATTGAAATGTTCTAGTATTAAACTGACTTTTGAATATTAATCATTCAAAAGACAAAAGCAATTTAACCCTTCTTGCATTAAATGACCCACAGAGGTTGATATGCCATTAAACAAAACTCAAATTATCTTTACATATCTGAAGGTTTCTTTTCAAAAGATCAGATTAATGATCATAATTGAAGGGTTTTTGTTCACAAAAAGTTCTTGATAATTGGACACTTTTCAAGTTTATGAAATTAAATCTAGGGATGAGTATTAGTCTTTGAAAATTGATATTTAGATTGTTGCTAATTTTAATCCTTTTGCTTGTTGAAGTCATTTTTATTTAGTGCTGCAAAACTTAATCTTTAAACTGTTTAATGTACCAGGCTTTCAAGTTTAAATGTTATGTAGGAAATAAAAACTGATAAGCACTTACCAAAATGTACAATAGAAGCAACTAGATTTTGTAAATAACATGCTGTTAGCATTCAATATATGGTGTGTATATGGAAATAATTTTATTTTCTGGCTTTATTGGGATTTAGTCTGAAAACTCAAATTTCAAAACCGTTCTAGTTTAGAAATGTATCGTTGACTCTGTAATGTTTTAGGTTCCGACAAAACCTTGGTGTTTGTTGAACAGAAGAGAAATGCTGACTTCTTGGCCTCTTACCTTTCACAAAATAATTATAGGACCACAAGTATACATGGGTAAGTAATTTAACATTCTTTATTCCAACAGCTTGATCTTCAAAAATAATGCGTGTATTAATTCAATTGATATTAACCCTACAAGCCCTCTTGATGCAAGTATTTGAATTTTAAATGTTTGGCTAACAAAACTAAATAATGTGTATAAAGATTGTTTATTTTAATTGATTTCTATCTAAAATTATATATTCATAGGATTGCTTTTCAAATTGCTTGAGAATGAAATGATATTGTTGGAAATTGATGACACCAAGTAATTAAACAATTGTTAAAACCAGAATTTGAAATATCGAAGATTTTAAATGCAATAGTATGGGATGTTTTGAAGCAAATCTAACTTGGTGAGACTTTAATAGACATCATTAATAAGATGCTAATTAAGACTAAATAATTTGCTAATCATAAGAATAAAATGTAAATAACTAAGGGAACTGACATCAGTAGTGACATAATTTTGGTCACATACACATGTACTCTCTGCCTTTATAATACTCAGTAATAGTAAAGGAGAGGTTATATGTTTATTACTTTGATAATTTTTTTTTTTTTCCTTTTGAAATTTTAATTTTGTTTATTTATAGTGACAGACTCCAGCGTGAACGAGAGGAGGCTTTGAGAGAATTTAAAAATGGGATAACTCCAATTTTGATAGCAACTTCAGTTGCTGCTCGTGGCCTTGATATACCCAATGTACACTTAGTAGTGAATTATGATTTACCCAGTTGTGTGGATGAATATGTGCATCGAATTGGTCGGACAGGACGATGTGGAAATATTGGAAGGGCCATTAGTTTCTATTCTTCTGACACTGACAATGCTGTTGCCAAAGGATTGACAAAAATTTTGAGTAATGTGAGTATACTAACATGTTATTTTTCTTTTTGTCTTTGCAATTCAGGATGATAAATTTAATCTGCTCAAGGACAGGATCCGGGTGGCTGAGTAGTCCTTGACCTTGCAACCAAAGAGGTCACATGACTTGCAACACTCCATTTTGGCCCCTACTGGGCTAGACGGGTGGTCGGAGAGGCCTGATTCGATCAATTGGCTGGTAATGTCGGCCCTCTTTCAGATTCATTAGAGAGCGATGGCTGTTGGGTCAATCATGCCGAGGAAAGACCTATAGTCCTTTCTGTCCCTGGGCGAGTAATTATCTTGGGAATGAAAACCCAGGGACAAAATTAAATTGTCTACTACCAGCATGAGTATATTGACTATGTAGCCCTGATGTTACTTGGCAAATGGGTTTCCCTCTAGGCACATCCCCATGTGGGACTCTGTGGTGGGTGAGGAGCATAGTCAATGAAACTTGGGATTTCTTTATGGCTTATGAAAATATAACCCAAGCAAAAACCAAAAAAATAAAGACCCCTCTCAGAATGTTCTTTGGAAAGTGAACAAACACATGAAAACTTCTATTGATTCAAGTATAACGAATTGACAGAAGAAACCTGATCACCAAACTAACCCCATTTCTGATTCAAAAAACAATAGAAACACTGTAAACCAATCGGTATCAAAAAAGCTATGAACAACACAATTATTATACAAAGAACAAATCAAAAACAATCGGAAAAGATACTACAATGGAAACACTTTGGAAAACTAAACACAAAGACATCCCCTCACCCAATCCTAAACTTCTCGAAAGGAGTTGTTCCCTTGAAAAAATAAGACTACATCTTAAACCACAAGGTGTAATGGATGTGAGGAGAATGTCCATATGCAAAGAAATAAGAATCATTGACACACAGTAATATTTAATAAACCCACGACTCCAACCAGCATTAGAATAGGTTACATGAATACAAAAATAGAAACTTATGTTAAAAATGTCCAAAATATAGACATCCTAAAGATAAATGCACTATAACTACCAATATGTGGAAATTAAAATCCCACAGAATTAGAATGTCAAAACCCCTTTAACTGCATCAAATGCACAAGAAAACATCCTACGTACTCATGGAAAGGTGAAATGTGGAAAGAAGAATAACATACACAAGAAACATCTCTTTTCCCAAGGCCAGAAAAATAGAACAAACGCAAGAACAACCCAATTAGGCATATGTACCAAAAAGGAAATGAGGAAAAGGATGATACAAAAAAAAAACAGGAAGAACTGAATAAACTGTTTTAAAGAATTAAAAAATCTAATGGAAATACTGAAAATGATGAGACAATCAAGGAACACATTTGAACAGTTCCAGACGAATGTGAGATGCAACCAAAATCAGGGGGGGAAATCCCCAAAGAAGAAAAAAAAAATCCAGACTAAACAAAAAAACAGTAATAAATAAACCAATTGGATTATCCAACAGATTCAGTGCAATGGCCATGGAAGATTCTGATGAAACAACCACCCACATCAAAACAGACACCATAAAACTCCAAAAGACAACCTAACAGAAAATGAAACAACAAATCTTACCCCCCCCAAAAAAAATGAAGCACAAGCTACAAAAAGTAGATCAACTTTGAGATTAAAGAAAAAAAAATCAAAAACTAACTGTAAACCCCCTATAGAAACTAAACCAAATTTGAAATGAACTCGATGCCCACAATCATAAAGCCGGGACAACTTAAACTGAAAGCACAGGCCTCCATTGGCCAGGCTGGAAGAGTACATACAAACACAGAAGTGATCAGTGAAAGACCAGGAGGCACGTTTAAACTGTCCCCCAGCCAAATTTGATGCAGTCCCTTCACCATCAAGAACCAAGTAACCTATGGGAATGAATAAAGTCCAATGCTCAGAGATCAACAAAATCCCTACAAAGTTCCTATAGTATAGAAAGCATGGACAGCACCACAGACTGCATAGCTGCCAGCCTTGAACTGGGAGGTATAACAAATAACTACAAGACTTGAAACCATTTAGCTATGTGCAAACAAATGAGCTCAATTTTTTTTTTTTTTTTTTTTTTTTTTTTTTTCTATGTTACAAACCATCCACTTAAAAAGTAAAAACGAAATTGCTGACCGACTAATCTCACATGTCCTGTATATTTATTTAAATGTGTTGTTATAAGTGACTGAATGTTGAATTGTTGCTGGTACATAGCAATGTTCAAGACTGACTGTATGCAAACAGATGATTAAAGGTGAATAGAATGATTTGTATTTGATGGAGTTACTTGAAATCCTTTGGCTGTGAAGAAAAATAAGCTTGAGTGTGTTGAAAAATATTATTAGCAAAATGTTTACAAAATCAAACATGATATATGAACCTCAATGAACGAGCGAATACACTTTATAAAAATATCTCGCACTTTATTCTTGAAAGGGTGATGTTTCTTATGTGTGAGAGTTGAGTGGAGACAAGAATGGACTGCTATATTTTGACCCGAGTTTTCCTTGCCCATTGCAGCACTTCTTTTGCATCTTGGCTGGGTTGCTCAACTGTGGGTCACTGAGGGCCCAAAGCCCTCGGTCTGCAAGCTGGTTCTCACGCTTCGGCATCCTGTCTCCAACTGACTCTAACCATCTGGGCACCTGGTTATATTGTCTAACGCCCACCTGCTTCCGCTGTTCTTCTGCTAATTTACACAGGTGCATCTCTTAATTGACTGCTCAGTCGAGGGTCAATATATGACAATTGTGTATCACTATTTAATTTTATGCAAACAAATTGATGTTGGGTTGAATTATTGATGTTGTGTAGCAGTGGTGCTTGGAGGCATTTGTTTGTGTGTAGGCAGGTGGGCTCTGGCTTGTTTAGAATATTTAAGTATTCATTTGTAAATGTTGGGTTTAATGTTTATAAACTAAGTTTGGCATTAAGTGGCCTGCAGGAATTCTTGTGCCATAAAACCAACCAAACTAGAGAACGTCTTGAATTTTCCAAAAATCCTCACCTTTTCACTAAAATCTGACCAAATCAACCTTTTCACCAATATCTGGCCAAATAGAATCAAAAACTATCATAAAAAGCTATGCCCTAAAACCCTGCTTAGAAGACAAAACCAACCTAACCTTTGTTGGCATTAAATGACCCACAGAGGTTGATACAATGTTAAACAGAACTCAAATTGTAGCTAAAAACTGCTGATCAAAAGGTGTCAAGAATTAGTCTAATAAGCACTTGATTATATAAGTTGCTTACTCATGATTAAGCTTTTAAACATGAAAATAAAATTTTTACAAAATTGAATAGTCTACTTTTTGATTACACATTGTATTTCTGGTGTGTAATACAACAAATGATGGGTACTTTGACACTTGTAGCTATTTGCGAGATTGTATGATTCCATGTTGAAACCTAATGTACAATTGGAAATTAAATTTTATTTTTCCTTGGCTCTCTTCTTATAGGCACAACAAAATGTACCTTCGTGGTTAGAAGATGAAGCAAAAAAATCAAGTGGTGGCTATGGAAGCCATAACTATGGTTCTTTTGGTGGTAGAGATCGAAGGAGAGGAATGGTAAGTATATCACTAAAACAAGGAAAAATGTTAGCACTTATTTTAATGTTTTATATGTAAAAAATTTGTGAATCTGTATTCTGAACAAGTTTCTTACTTCTTGATCTTGTGTTAATTTTTGCAATTCTTTGTTAATTTCCAAATCTACACAAATTTTCAAAATGTGCTGAAAACTCAATTGTGCTACAAAGAGAATATGTAATTTGAAAATGAAGTATGGTTTGTTTACAACCCAAAAAATTGTGCCCCCAATTCTTCATTTGTGACTATTTTACAAAGCTGTATACTGATTTCTTTCACTATTACTAATGTCCACTACAATAGAATGGTTTTATATATTGTAAATTGGAGATAAAACTAGAACTCCTAAAAATGTTAAATATAAGTAAACCACTTTAATTTTTTAATACCAAGGTATGTGCAATGTTAGCTTTCTATACAGAATCTAGATTAACCAATATAAAGTTATTTTTGTTTGTTATTCTTACAGAATTGGGCTTATAAAATTGTTTAATTCTTATGATTAATTAATGAATTCTTAGATAATTTTTTACAATTAAAACTAAAATGTGGCTGGTTGATCCTATTTACCCAACCCCTCCGCTCGGGCAGGATATGACACAAGGTCAATTTTTTTAAAGCAGAGTTTAGCAGGTTTGAATTCAGTTTTCCTTCTCCTAGACTAGTTGCCTCACCAAGGCTGAAGAACCTAGTCTGCCCTACTATTTACCCATAGCTGGAGGGAGAATAATTGGATTCATACCTTTCCCAAGGGTATTAGTGCTATGTGAAATGCAATCAGTCTTGTCCAGGAATTGAACTTGTATTGCCGTGTCCATATCCTGTGACAATAACCATTACACCACGGGCACTTCTAAAAGGTGGCTGGTTGATGAGGCCTTGGTAATTTGACTTTCTCTAAATTTCTTTAATGGTAAAAAAAAAACTTGTATAATTTATGAAATTTCTTTTTCCTACTAAAATGTAGATGTTTATTTCTACCTACCATATATAAAAGAAAAATATTTCCTTGCTGCTCCTATTTTTCATTTTCTTTTATTTCATTTTTGTGGGTGGGGTGTGAACTGGTTTGCTTGCAATCAAGAACTATTACCTGTTAGCTAGGTTCACTTTTACTCTTTCTCACTTCCTGTCAGAATTGATGATGAATTTTAGAAAGTTAATGTTCATAAATAGATAACTATACCCAAATTGTAACATGCTTTTTATACAGGGTTTTTACTTAATGTAAATAAGCACATGAAAACAAAATTTTTGAAGATAAATGATAGCTATAAATATTTCCTTGATAGTGCATTTATTTTTATTTTTTTTTTATTTTTTTTGCTTTAGACTGATTATGGTACTGATATTGGTTGGCAACCTATCAGTAATGGAGCTCCTGCTGCTGCCTTCTTAGAAGAGGAAAGCTGGGATTGACTTTGGTGCCACTTCTGTGATAACATTCCATACATCAATTCCATCCTGCTCAAATCTCATTTGGAAGTTGATGCAAATTGGGTTTGAGCACTTGGTTTTTTTTTTTGTTTTTGTTTTGTTTTTTTACTCAGAGGACCAAAAACAATCATACTTTTGTAAGATGTATATATTTCTTTTGTTTTTGTTTTTTGTATTTGATTCTAAAAAAAAATTTTTTGATATTAACACTTTATAAATTAAGTTCTTGTTAACAAGCTTTTAATAAAATAAATTAAAAAGAAAAATGAAATGCTTTTCTCAATATTATTTGCTAAATTTTTTTCAGTTTATATAATTTGTATATTTAAGTTTGTCAGGGAATTCTTGCTCATTACCAATGTAAATTAGAAATTACTGTACAAAATCTTTAATGCCAAAGTCTTTAATTGATGGCCACATTTCTTTTGTTGGTCTAGAAACCAGTAAATACAAATAAGACCTTTAGAAACTTCAAATACAAGTGCACTTCAGTTTTAGTGCATTTGGTCAGCTTTGTTATGAACTAGTATTCTTTATTGCTGTCTTATTACAGCTATTTTTGTTTCTTGGTGCACACCCCTTTTTAAGTATATAATTAATAGGAAGGAAAATTCTGTGTTGTGTGGGTACTTCTGTCACCTTTGGGTGGTAGGAACATATATTTCCCTAACTTTTACAGCCATAGATGTACACAATGATTGGAGAGTTCACATAATTCAAAAGTTCTTTTATGGGGGTGAATTCCTCCTCTTATAATTTTAATTGTAATGGCAATAATGTTTAGAAAAATTCTTTTGAGGATTATTTTAAGCTATTTAGT
Organism: Sepioteuthis lessoniana; assembly: GCA_963585895.1. Classification (NCBI taxonomy): domain Eukaryota; kingdom Metazoa; phylum Mollusca; class Cephalopoda; order Myopsida; family Loliginidae; genus Sepioteuthis; species Sepioteuthis lessoniana. Next base: position 2,988 of record CAUZXS010000258.1, on the reverse strand, counting down.
TTGATCACTACCAGGTACCTTGATCAGCATGTAGATTTGATAGTAGAGGACTTCTGATTTGCATTATGATTACTCTATAAAAATGCAAAAACAAGATTTTTAGATTTATTACATGGTAATGTCACATAAGTAGTCATAAACATTTTACAGCTTTTATATTGAAATAGTTCAAATGCATGTATCCCAAGACCTTGAAGTTTAGTTTGTGGTTGGTTTGCCTTCTCTTCAACTGCTGTCTACTCAAAAAGTTAAATATCAGCTACCATTAATTGGTAGCTTACCAGTTTCATATTGCTTGGACACAATTAGAGCTGCTGATATTCTTGAGGTATGGCTTTGCACAAACTGAAGTCCAGCCTAATTTTTAAATCTTCATTAGAGACATGGTAGTCCTTTAAGATTTTGCTTTATGTAAAGTAGAAGTTTCCTTGGATTATGGAATTGCTAAAGAATCAAAACTCCAAAATGTTAATTTAATAGTCCTGTCTCATGAGGCTGACAGAAAAATTACTTTTGAAATCTTTTTGGAATAGAACTTTCTCCATATAATGAATATTTATATCTGTTAAATTATGTATACTCACTTTTTGAAAGCCTTCATGATAATTATCAAAGTTAAACATTTTTTGGCCTCAATTCTGGTGGTTAGTAGGTTTGACATGCATCAACCAATATTCCATGTATTGAATTAACCCTTCTGTTGCCATATACAAATAATTTAATGTTTCATTTGCTGGCCTGTATCTTTCACCTGTTAAGTAATCCCAAAATATGGTTTTGACAGTTAATATTTTCTGCTTTCAGATTTTGATGTTTAGCTTATCAAATAAACAGATTAAGCATTTGAATCTGAAATATAGTTTACCAGGTGGATTGATTTTTCTAGTTTCACTTGAAGTTGCACATTATCCAAAATTTGTCCAGTATTTTCTACTAGTTCAATAAAAACTGTCTTATTGAATATTGGGTTTATGCTGACCATGCCCTTGCCTTCAGCAATTATTTGCGTTGATTGGAACTGACCAATATCATGCACGAAGACCCGAATGTATACCTGTCTTTTGTCACTAGTAGTCTGAATTGATAAGTTTTCATTAGAGAACTGGTCCATTTCCAAAATAAATAACGGCTTCTTGTTTGGGCCAACTGTTAATTGAAACATAATCTCATTTGTACTCAGCACGTGAATGTCTGGTAGTAAAGAACAGGTTTTGATTCCGGCTTGACGAAAGGCTTCTTGGAAGGCTTCTATATTTAAAGATAAATAATAAGCGGCTCTGAGAACATCACAAGCTCCACTGGCGAAAGTTGACGTCGAGTGCCAAAACATGCGGTTGGCTAACAACATGGCATGATATGCATCTTTGATACTTATGCCAAAGTGTTGAACAATAACATAAAAAATTCTGTTATAAATTCCACTACCATAATGGGGATCCAAAGATGGACTGTATTCAGCATAATGGCTCACTGACATATTGTCTCTACAGGGGTTGTCCATGTATCTAAATCCATCACTGTCTTTCAGAGTATATCTGCCGACTGTCCAATCATTTGTATCTAGGTATGCTTCCAAAGTTTCTCCAGTCATATCTGAAAATGCTTCATTAATAGCACCCGATTCACCAAAATAGAAAAGACGAGAATGGGAATCTGTAAAGGCATGTGCCAATTCGTGGCCGACAATATCGGCAACAGTGTAAGGATAAGAGACATCGCTGCCATCGCCAAATTTGAATTTGGTGCCATCCCAGAATGCATTATCCATATCATAGTGCACTCCAATTACAGATTTCTTTTCCATCAATTTTGTCTGATACCATTCTTCAAACATGCGCCAAAGAGAGCTGGCATAAAAAAGTGCATCTCTGGCTGGAGAATGTGCTTCGTTAGTTGAATCATTAAATTCTTCCCAGCAACGGAATCTTAATGTGTTCTCGGTGTGACATGTTCTTTGACTGACCCCGGTGATTTTGGCATATTCATTCTCAAAGAAGCAATAATCTCCTTCTTGCGTTATGTAAGTAGATCTTGTCTGACTGCCATATGTAAATTGACCACTTCTCCGGTTTCCTCCATAGCCAGTCATAAGACGGGCAACGGCGTCAAGTTTTGACCACTGCAATAAAATGGATCCGGTATGGGAATGCAAGAGGAATGCTGGACGCTGTATGATTCTGTCTGTTTCAAACAAGTAATCAACTTCATAAATTGGATGAACCTGTCCTGTGGAATCAACAAAAATCTCTGTTAAGAACTTCACAGAGTGTATATGATTAGACCATTTGTCATGACCAAGTGATTTCATGGCAATCTCTAAAGCCTTTCTTTTGGATAAAATTGGTTTTAAAGCGGGAAACTGGAGAGCGTCTTGTGTTAGGCCTTGAATGTATGACCCGCTGATAACTCCCGTCAGTTGACCATTTGGACGAGAAACTACAGTAACACAGGTGTCAAAGATAGGAATGTTTTGATAATTCTGCTCCAATTTCCAAATATGCAATCCATTGGCTGTACTCACGTTATCCACAACTTTCAAGCTATCTTTAGTTGAGAGTCCAAGAAGGGTCATTGACTGTGATAGGAATGGTTGGTTGTGGATCAACACGAGTGTAATGTCGAAGACTTGCATTAACACGATGTACATATCGTCCGGCAGGTTGTATTATGAAAACTGAGGAAAAAAAAAAAAAAGGGTAAAAGATTGAAGAAAAAAATTAGCAAATGTGCTTGCATTAAAAGTACTTGTGAATGTAAGTTGGTAGTTAATGAGGCAATGAGTGGTAAGTTTTTTGATATTAAAAAAAATGTGACTCTACCGAGAGGTAATTCCCAACCAATTATACCAAAAATTATGAAAATTAAAGGAGTGCAACAGGCTGTATTGAACAAGTGTATATGAATAAGAGAGTAAGTTTCATGTCACTGTTTAGTGGTCATAGAGGGGATTCCAATGAGAGAGTAGATATACAAAAGTAGGTAAATGTG